>WBZZ01004070.1:17500-32320 GCA_019918135.1 Paulinella micropora | reverse complement strand
GTGACGCTGCATCTGTCTGGCGTGCCCGTCCCTCAGCAAATCTTTGAATTTGCATCGCCACACCTTGGAGCCCGAGACACAACTGGACCTAAAATTGTCAAGGAACAAACTATACTTCTTTACCCTCTCTCTCCTTCTCGTCATGCATCACTTTTCTCCTCTTTCTCCTGCTTGCTCCCCCTCACTTTTTTTTTTCAATGTTGTCTTGTTCTTCTCGCTCGGATGTTTTTGAATTTGAATTTGCTCTGCCATACCTTTATGTTTCCGATGGATGCCCAGACATTCTTGGAGGTCCAGGAACCACTTTCTGTCTGTCTGTCGTCAGTCTACCTGCCTGTCTGTCTGTCTACCTGTCGTTCTGCCTTGTTCTTCTTGGTAGGAAGACTTGAAGTCAAATTTGCTTTTTCATACCTCTACGTTTCCAATGGACGCCCAGACCTTTCTAAGATAATGGTTGACCACTCCCCCATCTTGGACCCAACGCCACAACAACTCGCCAATCATCTAGTTGCTCCTTTTCCCTTTACCAACCCGTCTGGTTCCCGGTTTTTCTTCACCTTTTTGTCTGCCAGTGGTTGCGAATTTAGACTGCAACCAACCCTCTCTTTTGGGCCCTAACGCAAGCCCGCACTTGCAAAGGGATCAAAGCCATCCATGCGTCTTGGAACTCTGTCTAACAAGCCTATGTAGCTCCCTGTTTGTTTGTGAACATACCCTTGATGTGCCTCTCAACACTGTGCTTCACAAGCTAACCAACTATACTGCCTTGGTCTGTTTGCTTTTTCGTGTGGAAGACATCCCCAAAGGGGGGCATGCAGCCTTCACTTTGGGGTAGTACTGACCAGTTTGTTTCTTGCGTTTGCTTGTGGCTGGGTTTGCCATCTCTGGGTGGGGCTGGGGTCGTGCCTGTGTTGCAAACGTCTGGCCTGCTCTGCCTCCCATGTGTTGTAGTGCTTGTCCCTCTGCAAATTTTTGATCTCTCTCTTTCTCTCTCTTTCTCTCTCTCTCTGTCTCTTTCTCTCTCTCTCTCTCTTTCTCTCTCTCTATCTCTCTCTATCTCTCTCTCTCTCTCTCTCTCTCTTTTGCTTGCATCTTCGCTTTTGTTCTGCACGCACTGCGCGGTTGACGTCTGACTTGATGATTTATTGTTCTTGCGGGGAGAGGGAAGTGTCACTTGCGTCTCCTCGCGGGGCGTATTACCCATGCCAGCCACGAAGTCAGACTGATAGCCAAGAATGCTCTGCCCTTTACATTACTGCATTGCGTCCTATACCCCTCTCGTTCGCTGCACCCCTCGTTCTTTCTCTTTTTCGCACCCTGGGTCCCACGTCTCGCTACACCCCTCTCTTGCTCGGACGAGACTCAGAGATATATATAGCATACAATAGTCAACGAGATAGCGGATCAAGGGCTCCACACCATCCCCCGTAAAGATAAAGAGCTACATCGTGTCCTAACCCCAAGGCGGATCACTGGCGGACTACAACGATAGGCCCCTAACAGACCCAATAGTGCCGCCAGGGTAATACTGGGTCTGGATGGGACCAACACTAGTCCATTCTAGAGTCCCCTGTAAGACACAATGGAGTGGGCCCCCCTCAGACAACCAAGACAAAGCCAGGCATCCTTTACATCTTATCTTGACCTCGGGGGATACCAAAACAGCTGGGCTCACGGACCCGACTCCCAAGACCGCACAGTCCTGACCGGTCAGGAATGTACTGTCTCAGTGCCAGGTCCGCAGGACTTAACTGACTCGCGATAAACTCCCTTAGATGCTTGGAACAACAAAACTAGTCTCGAGACACCCGTGAACAGGAACTCGGATCAGGTCTGCTGGTCCGACCCAACAGGGGAGACCAAACGGTCCCGGTCACCGGCCCCGATAAGATGTTTACCTAACCCTGGACTAGTTATCAGGAACGGGGACCCAGAACGCACTTCATGGTCTTATCCGAGAACCCACCAACACCCCCGAGATCCTGTCACCGACCACAAAGGCTGCAGGAAAAACTCCTCGATCTGGAATACAGCTCGTCGGAACAAAGTGCAAAACCTATACAGCGTTGGTCATAGCTATTTCAATTTTAATCACCGTTACGTGGATAGTTGATTTGTCAATTGGACTGACAGTCAATAATGCCAATGTTAACTGTAAGGACTCAATACATCATTTACCAGTCATAATTATAACTACGTAACTTGGTCATCTAAGTTAGTCAGTTTTGTGACGTGGCAGCTTCTGTGTGACGTGGCAGATTCTCCCGCAGTTAGTTCAGATCTCTTACTTATACGAGTTATTAAAGTGCGTTTCCTTACTGCGAGACAGTCTTGCTAGAGTAGCCCGGAGTGATCCTGAAAGGGATCGGTAAAGGTTCCCGATGGCGAGTCTCTCAAAGGTCATGAGCCTTGGAACCGAGAAGACTATGAGTTTAAAGCAAGAGCACATCCCGCAGTTGGATGGTACCACTCGGAACTATTCCAACTTCCGTTACAAGATAGAGAACTATGCCAGGCATCAGTGCCTGGCATGGGGAGTGCGTAGCGCTGGCGTTTCAAGACCCAGCTAAAGCTAAGGTTAGATATCCCTACGATCCTGAGAAAGCAATGGAAGTAGAGGAAAGGGAATTGCCAGAAGAGCCAGAGTCAGAGGACACCCCTAACTCCGAGACAGACGATGAAGGAAGCCAGTCAGACAGCGGTAAACAGAGACCCAAAACGAAGAAAGATGGCAGCAAGACAACCGCAGAAGACAAACCGAAAGATTGGGCAAGGATGTCAGAAGAACAGAAGAAGCAGTGGAAAGATAAGAAAGCTAACAGACTGAAGCGAGAGAAAAGAAAACAGTCCAAACGAGCTCACACATTGAGAGTAAGAGGCATACAGAAGGAAAATCAATATGAACGCATGCGAACTTTACAACTCATTCTGTCTGTTGCCTTTTCTCACCCTGTTGTTGTTCGATATCTGCGCACTAAGACAGTGAAAGGACCGATAGAACTAATAGAGGCAGTTAGGGCAAAGTTCTGTTCAATCTCCGGGGTCAGCAAAAATATCAAAGCACAAATTTTCGAGAACATGTACCCCAAACCCGGGCAGAATGTGGATGCATGGTTAAATGACTACATCGCCCTGAAAGGAGAGGTTGAGAGTCACAGAACACACCCATTTGATGAGTATTACCTCATAAGAAGAGCTAGTAAGCCAGGAGTAGTACTGCACATAGACACCGGGACGTGGTCAGCACGTTCAATACACGGGAAGAGACATAAATTTTCAGTTACGGATGATTACTCGTTGTTTATTAAAGATTATTATCTTTCTCATAAGAACGAATTTATTGACTGCATTAAGCAGGCGGTAGCATTTTACGAGAGACAGACAGGAAATAGAGTTAGAGAGATAAGGTGTGATCAGGAGTTTGACATCCCGAAAGAAGTGATTGAATGGTGGAAGCCGAGGCAGTTTACATGGAAGACCTCAGCAACGGGGGACAAGGATGGAAACCCCATAGCTGAGAAAGCTAATGATATAACGGCAGGAGCCGCAAGGGCTATGCGGTATCATGCCCATCTGCCCATTTCATTTTGGGCAGAAATGGAGCATTCTGCCACCACCCTCCACAACATCTTGCCCGCCACTCATGGGCCAAGAAAGGGGATTTCCCCATATGAGCAGCTTTTAGGCAGAAAACCTTTCCTAACCCACCTCAGACCAATAGGATGCATGGGAGTTATGTACACAGGTAAAGGTAGAAAAGGTCCGTTTAGAGGAAAGAAGGCCATGCTAGTAGGGTATGACTTGTTTAGGGAGTTATACAGAGTGTGGGACGGTAGGAAGGTGATAGCAGGAGTTAGAAACGTGCGGTTTAATCCGTACATGATAGGTAAGGAAGCACACGCAGATAGGACAGTAGAGTGGGATGAGGATGTAGCTGAGGGGGAGAGTGAGATGTCCGGGCAATACTTCTTCGTATGACCTTTCTTGTCACACGCGAAACACGTAACTTTCAGCCACCATTCCTCCTTCTTCTTAAGCTTTCTGTACTTGCCCTTACCCCCTTCATCTTCCTGATCATCTAGCACGAGGTATGTCTCCTTCTTCAGCTGCCTCGTGCTCTTGTTCGCTCTCTCTCTTCTCTTCTTCCTTCCACTTGTCCTTTCTCCACAATGCCCACGTGTCCCTCGCACTATCGACTAAGTCGTCAAATTTGGGTCTTAAGTTAGGTGGTAGGTTACATGTAGTGAAGTGCTTTGAAACTCTCTCCATATGCGGGGTGTCTTGCGAGCTTAGCAAGCAGGCCTCTCTATTCTATTGACCTTAAACCTAGGCAACTGCTTCGCCTTACGTATCATGCAGGCTTCACAGCATTCTACTTTCTTCTCGTCTCCTACTAGCTTTATGCCTAATGCATTCGCCAGAGCTCTCATCTTCTTAACGCTATAATGTCCACAAGCATAGTGGAACAATTCTATATCTACCTTCCTGATTGAACCTGGCTTGCGGGGATAAGACGCATACAGCGTTACCTCCCCCGTTTTGCCTTCTGACTGTCTACACTCGTCTCTCTCTCTCTCTCTCTTGGGGTTTCCCTCCCCTTTCATCCCACTACATCTCTACTTTGCTTGTGTGGAGGCTCGTAACGGTCGTTGATGTCTAATGGAGTGTCAAACTCGTCATCCCACCTGTAAAGGAGGGTTGACATGAGTCTGCCTCTTACTAGCACGTCTCTCTCCTCAATCCTTACTGGGTGTTTTAGAATAAGTGACTGTCCATTCTGATGAACGACAGACCGATGATGGATGTGATCCATCCTGCCGGTCGACGCAATATTCACGGGCAACCTAGTGTCAAGTAGCATAGGCCTTGACACCGTAACCGGTTTACCGTGTCCGTTGTTGCGTGTTACCCTTGCTGTCCCCTCCTGCCCTATCTCGCACTCTCCGTTACCTGTTACTAGCTTAATAGGGGGTACTGACTTGATGTCATGTAATATTTCGGGATTGCAGGCTATGTCCCTAGAAGACCCATTGTCCTGAACTATCGTGTTTTTCCTATCTCGCCCACCTTCCCCATCTAACACTAACGCATAGTTCTGTCTGCTGTCTTTGTGTTTTGATGGTGTTGGTGGCTGAGTGGTGTGGGTGTCTTGGGTTTGTGTTGGTGGGGATAATGTCGTGCTAACTGCGTGTGCAATATACACTCCCTCTATCGCTCTTACCACGTCTGTCAAGAACTCGTCTAGCACTAACTTCCCCTCACTCACTCTCTTCACCTCACCATTGCTTTCTCTGATGCATGTTATGGTGAGTTGTTGAGCGAGCTGTGCTATGTCTTTGAACGTAATGATGGGTGGTGTGTTGGTGTGTGGCTGAGATTGTGGTGTTGGACCTGGTTGTGGTGTTGAGGTTGTAGCAGTGCCTACCCGCCGTTCTCTCTTGGACTCCCCTGTCCCTGCAACAACACTGGGCAGTTCGGCAGATGCCGGACTCCCACTCACATCGTGAGTCTCCTTCTTATGCTTCTGTATGTATTTCCGAACATTTTCTTTTCGCGTGAATTGCAGATATTCCGTGTCAATGTCAGAATCATCCATACATGCTGCCATGGCATCATCATGTCTTATTTCATCTGAACATCGGGAATCATTGTCAGGATCATACTCATCTATCTCTTCTTCATCTTCTTCCTCATCGCCACCCTCACTCTGTCTTGGCGTGTCGCATGTGCGTGCTTGTGGTGTGGTGTGAGGTGTCGATGTGGTGGATGTGGGTGTTTGCGGTGCTGTTCCCTGGACCTGACTCCTCCTCACTTCCCCTCTCGCCTTATTCTTCTCCCTCTCTCTTAACCTCTGTGGAGATTGTTCAGTGAAAGTGGTAGTGAGATTGTGTGGTATCACTAACCCTCTCGCTTTCGCATCAGCTATTAAACCTCTCTCGTCTGGATAATAAGGTGATTTGGGGGGTCGGAGGTTGGGGCTGACAGATAGATCAAGTGAAGGGTACTCTGGGTCCTGATTTTTAGCGTGATATCCGCAGTATTCCCCGAAAACCATACGCGAAGCTTGCACGGCATTAGGCCCTTTCTTATCATGTTCAAGCGAAATCTGACAAGGGGTATTCCTTTTGTTTTTCCCATGACACTTCAGAGAACGGGGCCTCTCTCGGCTAAAGCTAGCTAGACTGAGTGGAGGGGTTGAGGTGTCAGACGCTTGATGCTTTGGGGGTGCTTTGGTATGTTTGTGGCCTGAGGTTTTAGTAGTTTTGTTTAGTGAGGGTAGAGGGGCAAAACTGAGGTTAGGACTCCTAACTCTCTTACGTTCTGCCTGTGGGGAACGAACACCTGGCTCAGTCTGGGGTTCCCCAGACTCGACGTTCTCCCTTTGGGCCCCACTTTGTTGAACACCTGGCACAGACTGGGGCTCCCCAGCCTCTGCATTCCCTCTCCCTGATGTTTCAGGCTCCTCTTCGTCGTCATTTTCTCCTGACGCACTTCCCCCCATAATAATGAGTAATGCGTCTTCGTCTGACTCTTCTTTTTCTTCTTCTTCCTCCTCTCTCAGTAGAGCTATATCCTTCTCAGGCTTGTTCTTCTTGTTGTGTGTCTTTCCCTTTCTCTTACCCTTCTCTTGCTTGAGTTTATCATCTCTCTCTTGGTTTTGTTTCTTTGCCTTAGGTAAGGATGTCGATGTCGAACAGACACACACCACAACCTCCACCACCACAGCCACAACCACCCACACACAAAAGGACGACACAGACTCATGACGATGACGACTCATATGACTATGTCGATGATGTTAGTCAGTCAGACAGTCAACAAGAGCAGGGGGAGTATGGAGGGGACACAGGGGGAGACAGCTTAGATCACAATCACACACCAACACAAGATAGCTTCTCTACACAGGACATCGACAGCTGCACCCCATCCCACCGACACAACCCCACAGACAACCAACACAGGACTAGGACACGCACACGCACTCACAGATGCATCTGATCCACAGACACACGAGAGAAGAGCATATGAAGAGAGTGAGCAGCCTAGTAAAGGAAGAACATGGGAGCAAAGTGATAAGATCACAGAAGCTAACATAGCTCACGAAGGAAAGAGAGCAAGACGACAAGCACAACAACCACAATCACGACCGCATACTGAACTAAAACGAGAACGAAAGGTAGTTGAGGTTCAGGAACTAGAGGGAGTGAGAGTGAGAGTCCCTGCAAGAGAGTGGGGAGAGGAGTGGGCAGAGAAGACTTACGGAGAAGGATGGGAGAGCAAAGTACGCATAGGAAAGTGAAGCAGAAATGTGCCCCCAAAGACAGGTTTAAAGTTAGAAAACAACCTAAGCCATCTCACTTTGTACAGTTTGAAGACAAACTAGAGAAGATGCTAGATTCAGAGATCAGCAAGTACAGGGTAAGTGAGGGAGAGTCCGTATTGCCTGCCGGAGAGTTGGAGAGTGCTATGTTATGTCATGAAAGATGCATGAATTAGCTGAACGAGCTTTTGCTTTATCTTAACATTCGTGTGCCGAAAGAGATAGCAGAGCAGGGTATGACAGCGAAAGATTTGCAAGAAGGCATGAAGAAGGAGATGATACAGTCTCTTAAAGACTTTAAGACATACACTTGGGTTAACTATAGTGAAGCCAAAAAGGCTGGAGTTAGCAAGATAGTTAGGCTCACATGGGTTCATAAAGTGAAGATAGACGAGAACAATAGGAAGTTTGTTAAGTCTAGACTAGCTTTGAGGGGAGACATGTTAGAGCCAGGAATTAGTTTCAACCCTGACCAGTTGTTTGTTCCTTGTGCATCGCATCGCTCACTGCTAATGCTTGCAAAGCTTGCTGCTTGGCATGGCCATAAGCTGTAATACTATGGTGTTGACTTCAAGAATGCCTACCTAAATGCGCGAATGCATGACCCTGTGTTTGCATATGCTCCTGATGGGTTAGACAGAGAGGGGCATGAGGGGATGATTTTGCGTATTGATGGTGCTTTGTATGGCGCGCCGCAAGCAGGCCGTAGATGGTATGAGATATTAGCCCCGAAGTTAAAGGAGCTTGGCTTTAGGCTTTTAGACTCAGACCTCTGTATGTTTGTTGATAATGACAAGCCCATAAGAGAAGCCATAGTGGGGATTTTTCATGTAGATGACTTAATCTTTACGGCGCCTAGCATGAACGCGTATGAAGATTTTGCAAGTGCTTTGGAGAAGCATTTCCCCCTAAAACGGCTAGGAGTTGCAAGGGAGTTCAAAGGGATTGAAATAGTACAGGAAGGAGGACGAATTGTCCTTCATCAACGTAAGTACCAGTTACAGGTGTTAAGGGAGTTTTGGGTATGGTAAGTCCGGCCCCGTAAGCACCCCTGCACTAGATCAGTTGCCCTTAGCTATGTCCGATGATGCAGCGTTGCGTAAGTTCGCTATAGCTAGCATAGTTGGTAGTCTTCTTTATTTAGCTAAGATGACTAGGCCGGATATAGAACAGGCGCTCAATGCAGCTAGTGTCATGCAGACCATAGATAAGGGAGTCACTTATGCAATGTTAAATGGATATTGCGGTATTTAATTGGCTCATTTCGCGGTTTAGCATTTCACGGGCCTAAATCCTCGCAAGAGGGTCAATCCTATCCAAAAGTCACGTTATGGCCTGATGCGGCCCATAAGGTTTGCAATAAGACCGGAAAGTCACGTACGGGATACGTAATTCTATGGGGAGCGGACCCTATAGGTTGGCTTTCTAAGAGACAGAGTAGGATAGCCCTTAGTTCGAATGATGCTGAAATATTTGCAGCAGCAGAATGTATTAGAGAGGGTCTAGCTGTAGGTCATGTTAGACAGGAACTCAGAATTCCGCAAAAAGGTCCGGTTGAATTATTTGAGGATAATACCCAAACAATTCTCGCAGGCGAACGGGGATTATCCGGACCACGCACCAAACATATACCTCTCGAACTACATTTCATACATCATTCACAGAGAGATGGTGAGATAAAGTTTATTAAAGTCAGTACTAAGAAACAAATCTGTGATCTACTCACCAAACCATTACCTCGTGATCAGTTCATGTATCTATTGAACAAATTCACGGTCATCATTCCGGAATCCCCGGAATGATCGCAGGTGTTTCACCGATGTTTTGTGTTTTTTTCTTCTTTGTGTTTTCTTTTGTGCGAGTGTGTCCTCTCCTATAGGTGTTGATCTGGGCGCCCGTGGCGATCGGATCGTAGGATCGAGGCCGTTGGTGGCGGGCCTCCGGAGGCTTGCCGGGACTCGGGTGGCGGGTGGCGGGTGGCGACCCCCACCAGACATTTTGGCGACCGGTGGTAGCGGAGATCGGACAACTTACCTTCAACGCAAAGAACTGAACGCTTACTTTCTTTTCACTTTTTTCACACACCTCTACTATATTTATATATATAATTTTTCTAGACTTCTGATACCCCTTACGGGAAGCGCCGCTTGCAAAATTTTCATTTGCTTAAGAACAATAAAACACTTATGACGGATAGTTATAGCATTGACAAATAACTAAGGGGGAGCGTTGGTCATAGCTATTTCAATTTTAATCACCGTTACGTGGATAGTTGATTTGTCAATTGGACGGACAGTCAATAATGCCAATGTTAACTGTAAGGACTTAATACATCATTTACCAGTCATAATTATAACTATAACTACGTAACTTGGTCATCTAAGTTAGTCAGTTTTGTGACGTGGCAGCTTCTGTGTGACGTGGCAGATTCTCCCGCGGTTAGTTCAGTTCTCTTACTTATACGAGTTATTAAAGTGCGTTTCCTTACTGCGAGACAGTCTTGCTAGAGTAGCCCGGAGTGATCCTGAAAGGGATCGGTAAAGGTTCCCGATGGCGAGTCTCTCAAAGTACAGGGACTCCCAGAGATCTATCCCCGGAGCCCCACTTCGGCCTAGTCTCTGCCAAGTCCCCATTTTAGGTTAGCAACTTGATCCCTTCAACTTACGAGCAGAAGACGGATCTCGCCCATTACCGAACGTACTATTCTGAGCTCCTGCCCCAACCTATGGACCCAGCTACAACAACGCCAACGCTATCACCTGGAGTCTATGTAACCCTGCCAAACTGGGGAAACACCTGTTTCGTTAACAGTGCTGTCCAATATCTGGTCCCCCTTTATGAGTGGCTGCGTCATCATCACCCGAATGGCGGTTGGACCGAAACCCCGATCGCAATCCTCCATCGTACAATGAAAGAAGCCCGTGATAACAACGACTCAAATTAAACCGCAACATCTGCCGCGCCTTAGCAGCCCTTCTGGGGGACGCCTGCCAGTCCTCGCAGTTCATGCTGACGATCGACATTCAACAAAAATGTGCGGAATACAACGTTGACACGAACCAGTGCGACCGTGCCCTAGACGCGAGCAAACCTGGATGCGCACAGGAATTCCTAACCTATGCGTTGAACCAGCTACTGACCAAACTGCACCTTTCTTGTGTGCATAGATTGGTCGCACCTCGATTCCCAGGAAATTCGCTACATTACCAGAATCCACCCAGGAGGGGAAGGAGGGAGAAGGAAGGAAAAAAAAATCAAACCCAAATCATACCATCAACAACCAAATCAAAACCAGAATCACATCCACCACTGCCAACGGAGTAAACTTGAACGTATAACCAACGAAGAACCAACGAGCCCTGCACACGACCAACGAAATCATAATATGCAGTACCAACTTGGCGAGTACCCAACGCGCCAGCGAACCCGGGCCCACGACCAACGTGTGTCCAATGAGCCAACTAACCAAAATCACTGGAGTATCTACCCTCCCGACTGTCGTGAAACTACCCTTTCACACAGAAGGCTGCCCTCACGTGTTCGGCCAGTCGTGCTCGGCCACATGTCTTTCCTCTTTTGACGGTTCCGGTCCTCGGATTCGGTTCTCTCTCATTTGGGGGTTAAGACCCGGTTTCGGAGCCAACACGAGATGAGGCTCTGGCAACAGTCCTTATCTGCTTACGAATACTTATTATATAAAACCCCCTATTAACAAAATTGATATTATAATCATAGTAAGTATATTTTTTTTGAATATCTTTATATATATATATATATACTGGCCCGGGTACTATATGATGTTAGGTAATAGATCGGTACTCAACAGATATAGCCTACGGTAACCGCTAATACAATACTATGATCTCCATTGTATTTGACCGGGTTATGCGGTTAGATCCCGTATGAGAACAATCAATACAATCCATTTTTGTGGACCGAGCGGGTATATCTGCCCCCACAAAGTGGGTCCATTTGAAGTTATTGTCACGGTATTAATATTAATATTAATAACATTGATAAATCAAGTAGTATATATCGACCAGAATTCAAAATAATTCAATGTATATAAATGCTATATCCGTCCGCAAAATCAGCATAATTTTTGCCGGCGAACTTCAATGTTACAGTTGAATTGAAACACTGGTATTCATATTAGTATTAATATTAACTAATTTATTATCTCAATAATATCACCATGTATAAAATATATATCAATATTGAGATCAGTAACATTGATTAATTAGTTCATATTAATACTAAGTTTCTTTTACGGAATTGGTAGTCAATCTAGATCTAGATCCACTGGAAAGTGATATGAACAAGTTACAAGAAGGTGGCGGGCAGCCATGGGGAATCATGTGGCGGGTGAAGACTTAAGAGAAGGCAAACAACTTTCAGCTGGTTGCTTGCATTCATGACGCTGACACTGGGAAAATGCAGGCAAGAAGGGCCCACACTTGGTTTTGCTACACTAAACAATTACGAAGCCGGCTGCCCTAGCCACAGGCACTTCTTGGTAGAGTATATGCTAGAAAGCAGGCGCTATCAGTATAAAGAAGATGGATAGGAAAGTGTCCAGCGCAGCAGAGATATCAAGAGCAGCACTGACAAATCTTGCCGCATCATTGCTGCTTCCTGAAACCTGATAGAATCTTCTGACGTTTCTGTGCTCTCTCGGAATCCACGGCGGAAGACTGCACTGTTGTCTTACCCATGGCTTTATCTCGCTTCTTCATCAATGCAGTAATCTTTTGGAAGTCTGCATTGAAGCGCTGTTCGCGTTTCCGTGATTCTGCTTCACCTTGTTCTTTTGCAGTCCGATATCCTGAAATCTTTTGCTTCCGGCCATCTGCCATCTTCAAACCGAATTGGAAGGCCGCTTTTGGATTGGCTTCTCTGTTCGAATTGTAGGATTCCCATTCTCCTTCCGTGTCGAAATCCCACGGACGCAGTCTGTCGCGGCCACGACCCTACACAGAACATTTACCATGAGAAACAAGAGTTGGGTCGGACATGTACTCAACCTGATCCATTTTGCTCAAGTCGTCTTCGTCATCATCTGAAAGACCGCCATAGGAGGGATAGGCCTCGTAGTATTCCTCCACTTGCATCGGGTCCTTCTTTTTGTCTTCTGTTGTCTTGGCTTTCGTCTTTTTGTCTTCTGGCTCAGATTCAGCAGCCTTGGCCTTGTCCTGCGCATCCGAGTACTCGGTCTCTGCCTGTTTCAAGACAGATGGTCCGTCGAAATAGTTGCCAGCAGTCTTGCTGTTGGCAGCTGCGGCTGGAGCTTCGTTGTCGGCCTTCACCTTGGACGCTGAGGCAGCGTTCGCGGCAAACATATCTACTTCTTCCAGCATTGCCTGACGACGAATCTCTTCTTCAATATTCTCATCTTCCTCCATGCCAGCATCTTTTTTCTTCTTCTTCTTCTTCTTGAGACTCAAGGAGCCCTCCCTCATGAGCGTCATAATCTTGGCCATCTTCTTCAGCACCTATGCCAAACCAAAGACAAGATGACAAGATCAGCATCGGCGAGTTGGCTTGAGGCGGAGAGTGGCACCGTGCGATCCACCAAGCCGGGAATGCGATCGCCTTCTTGTTCCACGTCGGTCATGGGGTGAATGATTGTGGTGGGCACTGATTTCGAGAATTCGGGGTCCAGATCAAACTCGAAGGTCATTCGGCCCTTGAGAAAGTAGTCCACCGGTGCGATACCTGCATTAAGATATGCATGCAAATCTACATATAGATACAGATATAGATATAGATGTCGCTTTAGATACAGATGCAAATGTAGGAGTAGATATAGATATAGACGTTCACGGGGTGAGCAGTCTGACAACTGTGATTTTCCAGCCATTTCACACACACTTGAAGCAAACTCGTGCTCGCATGCAAATGACATAAAAGATGTGAAGATGAATCAACAAGCTGAAACAGAGGTGGACAGCATACACTGAAGTAGAGAGACAACATAGCCTTACGTTCGGCGCGTTGGTTCTGGGTCCAATTGTACAAGTTGCGCGCGAGAGTTGAAGCAAACTGGGGTAGATTGGCAGTTTCAACCTCAGGTTCCTCCTCTTTCTTCTTCGCTATGTCATTACTTGTTGCAGCAGACTCAAGTCGAGCCTCTTCCAGGCGTTCCAGCTCTTCACGCTTCTTGGCGACTAGCGCAAAGTCCAGACCCTTCACCAAGTGAGTGTGTTCCATATCACCACCCAAGAACTTGGACTGCTCGTACGAGAGCGATTTGTACTTTTCCAGCTCTTCTTCCGTGAAAGCGCTGTCCTTCCCCGCGCGCCACTCCTGCGCTCGATCTCTGTACTTTTTCGTCTCCTTGCTTTCTTTATTCGACTTGGCCTTGCGCTCTTGCCAGCGCTTGTAGGAATCGAGGCGCTGCGCCGCCTTCTTTTTCCTGTTGACGCCGCTGGCAGGGCCCTTGCCGATTTCGTCCGCATCATCATCCAAAATGGCGGCCTTTTTCTGGCGGTACTCCTCGGTCTCGATGCGGCGGCGGGACAGGTGCTCGCGGAAGTCGGCGTTGGAGAGCTTGGTGGAGGCCACTGCCGTGGCCGTGGCGGCGATCACTGGACAACACAGCAAACGACAACATGCACACAGCAACCAGATAGACCAGCTGCCATGCATTATCGCGCGCATGTGCACACATGCACTCTTTCCTTGAGCCCGCCACCCCCCCCCCCCCCCACCCACAAAAAAAAAAACCAACACAAAACAAAAACAACAAAACGCCCATCGGACCACTGATGACTTGACCTTTCTGAACCATCTCAAATATGCTCATTCATTTTCTATGTATATATAGTAATCTGTCCCTCTTTCTTCCCTCTCTATCTATCTATCTATCTATCTATCGATCGATCGATCCATCTATCTATCCATCTATCTATCTATCTATCTATCTATCTATCTATCTATCTATCTATCTATCTATCTATCTAGCGATATAGATAGATAGATAGATAGATAGATAGATAGATAGATAGGTAGATAGGTAGATAGATAGATAGATAGATAGATAGTAGATAGATAGATAGATAGATAGATAGATAGATAGATAGATAGATAGATAGATGGATGGATGGATGGATGGATAGGTAGGTAGGTAGGTAGGTAGGTAGGTAGGTAGATAGATAGATAGATAGATAGACAGATATATAGATAGATAGATAGATAGATAGATAGATAGATATATATAGATAGATAGATAGATAGATGAATAGGTAGGTAGGTAGATAGATAGATAGATAGATAGATAGATAGATAGATAGATACATGGATAGGTAGGTAGATAGATAGATAGGTAGGTAGGTAGGTAGGTAGGTAGGTAGGTACGTACGTACGTACGTAGGTACGTCGGTAGGTAGATAGATAGACAGACAGAGTGACTGACAGGATAGATAGAGAGATAGATAGATAGATAGATAGATAGATAGATAGATAGATAGATAGATAGACAGGTAGGTAGGTAGGTAGAT
>WBZZ01004070.1:12500-15000 GCA_019918135.1 Paulinella micropora | reverse complement strand
GACAGACAGATAGTAAAGATTTCTGCTTCTTAATACACAAGTTCAATCAAAAAGACACCAATCACCAAAGCCACAGCTACAGTCAATGGGCTACAGACGAAGGCGACTGGCAAAGACAAACAACGAGAAACAACGACACAGCAGACAGAGAAGTAATTAACTCACCTCCGACGGCATCTGTCATCAGTCTCGTTGGTCTTGGTGCACGACGTTCTCAAATGGGAGTGTGCAAGGCGAGATACGGATATTGTCCTGTGTGTGGTCGAAGCGTGGGGTTCCCGTGAAAGGACTGCCACCGAGAGCGCGCCGCGGCCTGGCAACTTTGCGTTGCTGTCCTCTCCCGTCTTTCCTCTTTGAATCCAGCCTGCGACCTGCAATCGGGCGTAGACACAAATATATCACACGATTGCATATCAGTGATCAAAAGATGCATCGAAAGCTCTGAGCTGCATAAAGCTTCATTTGTAAGGCTGCGCTAAGTTTTACTCCTCCTCCTCCTCCTCCTCCTCCTCCTCCTCCTCCTCCTCCTCCTCCTCCTCCTCCTCCTACTACTACTACTACTACTACTACTACTACTACTACTACTACTACTACTACTACTACTACTACTACTACTATTACTGCTGCTGCTGCTGCTGCTACTACTACTACTACTACTACTACTACTACTACTACTACTACTAGGCCTAGGCCTTCGGTTTAATGAAGTTAACAATTTAACCTCTGGTCGATCCATACAAATCGTTAGCTCAAGAGCTATTGATTTAACTAGATGGTGACCTACGTCTCAAGTTATTAAAGGTAATGAGAAATTATCAAAATATTAAAGTATTAAGATAAAATGACTTAGATTAAAAATATTAAAATAAAATAAAATAATAATAATAATAATATAATAATAATAAAATAGTAATTTCAATAATAATAAATATATATGGAATTAACAAATATATATATATGTATATATATATTAATATATATATATATATATATATATATATATATATATATATATATATATATATATATATATATATATATATATATATATATATACATATATATATGTATATATATTAGATTAATCTTTTATGAAGTCAAAGTAAAGTTCTAGTTCAGTGAGGAACGAGAAAAAAAAAAAAAAAAAAAAAAAAAAAACGGAAATATATATAATAATATAATCTCCTCCTCCTCCTCCTCCTCCTACTACTACTACTACTACTACTACTACTACTACTACTACTACTACTACTACTACTACTACTACTACTACTACTACTACTACTACTATTACTGCTGCTGCTGCTGCTGCTACTACTACTACTACTACTACTACTACTACTACTACTACTACTACTACTACTACTACTACTACTACTACTAGGCCTAGGCCTTCGATTTAATGAAGTTAATTTAACTTAACTTCTGGTCATCCATACAAATACTACTACTAGGCTAGGCTAGGCTAGGCTAGTAGGGGTAACTGTTTTTTCTTATTCAGCCAACGGGAAAAACGATAAAAATAACCCGATAATGATGCAGTGTTTGCAATCATAACCGCTACTACTACTACTACTACTACTACTACTACTACTACTACTACTACTACTACTACTACTACTACTACTACTACTACTACTACTACTACTACTAACTACTACTACTACTACTACTACTACTGCTACTACTACTACTACTACTACTACCACTACTACTACTTACTTCTACCACTACTACTACTACTACTACTACTACTACTACTACTACTACTACTACTACTACTACTACTACTACTAATACTACTACTACTACTACTACTACTAGGCCTAGGCCTTCGATTTAATGAAGTTAAGAAATTTAACCTCTGGTCATCCATACAAATCGTTAGCTCAAGAGCTATTGATTTAACTAGATGGTGACCTACTTCTCAAATTATTAAGAATAATGAAAAAATTAAATTATTAAAAATTAAATATTAAAATAAAATATATTGAAAGTATTAAGGTAAAAATAGAAATAAAATAGAAAAATAAGAAATAAGAATAAAATAAAGTAAAATAAAATGACGAAAAGGTTATATATATATTATATTATATATATATATGAATATATTATATATGTATATATATAAAACATATATATATGAAGTTAGAGAGAGAGGAAGAGAGAGAGAGATCCTAGAGAGAGAGAGACAGAGAGAGAGAGAGAGAGGTGGTTAATGGACAAAATAGCAGGGACAAAGGGAAAGATAGAGATCCCAACGACCACTAAGAAACATTAAACGTGGACAAACCGTTTAGGGTTTCTTTCATTGGGGTAATAAAGTCCTGTTATCTAAAGCGCTAACAATTAGCTATGCTAGCTATTGCTATCCCACCAACCATTGTTCATGATTGGTATAAGAATTTTCCAGGGTGTTGGGGGGAGTTTGAGAGAGAGAGAGGGGGGGGGGGATGGAGCGAGAGTCAAGATTGCTGTAAAGTCAGGAGATATAGCTTGA
>WBZZ01004070.1:0-5000 GCA_019918135.1 Paulinella micropora | reverse complement strand
CGACAGGGCCCAGATGGTAGAACTTGACCACTGGGCTATCACGGTGTCCAATAATAATAATAATAATAATAATAATAATAATAATAATAATAATAGTGCTTCTCTGTCAATGGCTGATGCATTTCTGCACATGCGCCTCCATCGTCTCACCCGTGAGGGGAGTACGAAGAATTGACGATAAGCTCTAATGACACCCCCGCAAGGGCAGTTCCAACACTTCCAGACGGACCGGTATGTTCAATGAAAATACTGGTCCAGACGGATCGGTATGTTCAATGAAAATACTGGTGGCACCGACGGGAATCGAACTGGCGACAGGGCCCAGATGGTAGAACTTGACCACTGGGCTATCACGGTGTCCAAATAATAATAATAATAATAATAATAATAATAATAATAATAATAATAATAATAATAATAATAATAGGCTTCCTCAGACTATAGCATCAGATCCAGATCCTGGACATGTGCCTCCATTGGGTCACCGGGGTCAGCCGATCCCAACGCATTGTCAGAACACCAAACAGACATAGCAGCAACAGCAACAGCAGGGGCAGATGGGGGCTGTGAAGTGCATGAAGAGCTAGATGCGAGGGTGTTAGCTGAAGAGAAGAACTCGGAGACACTACGCTGCGCTCCCGAACCCCTCTCTCTAGCCAGAACGTCCACACTGCGCGGACGGCCGCGCCGCGCAACATCAACGTCACTTGGGGGAGAGGGTGGGACAGAAGCTGATGGAACCTCAGTGAGGTCAATCACCTCCTCGCCCCCATCCTCCACCCCAAGCTCCTCCCTTTTACCCTCCCTAGCAGACCAACACTCAGACACATATGATCCAAACAACACATCCAACTTTGGAGGGGGACGCAACGCTGTAACCCCTAACAACGCAGCAAGCCTAAAGTTACTGCGGAAGCGCGACTTCCCCTGTAAAAGCTTACAAAACAATCGTGATTGATCCACAGGCGACATATCATCCCAACCCTGCCGCACAGAGCCCTCCCGCTCCCGCCCAAGCAACACATCCTCCACCACAACCTCACCGCCTACGACCTCACCACCCTCCTCACTCCCTCCATCCCCCTCAGCACCCCCCACAGCCATGCCACCGAGCCTCTGCATACTCAGCAACAGCTGCTTACGTCTCCCCTCATGCATGGGGCAATCCCATAAGAAGTGCGCAAGGGACTCATTGACATCATCATGACAACAGAAGCAGCGAGGGGACATGCCACTGACCAACTTGCTGCGGTACAACCGAAGGCGGTTGTTGCAGCTGAGCAACCTTCTCCGAAGCAGATTATAATGCGCATCATCAAGGGCTACCCATCTTGGGAACTCCTTAGTTCCAAAGACTTGTCTTAGGATGACTCGCAGGCCATCAGTAAGATCGCTGCCTGCCTCTCGCTTGTCCCACATCAGTTGCTGCACCATCTTGACGTCCTGCTGAAGGGCCCACTTGTCCACAGTCGAACTCCAACCCTCGAGGTCCTTCTCTGAGCTATTTAGGAGCTCCTGAAGCCCTTGTTGTAGATCCATTGAGTCCCTGATAGCGCCTTCGGCCTCCGCAGTCCAGTCGGATTTGACTTGAGATGCGATGACAGGAAATCGCTTCTCCGGTAGAACACGCAGCCGTCCATAGAACTTCAGTTGCGCCGCCCGCCGCAAACGCTCCGCACTCAAAGAGCGCGCCAGAAAGAGTGTAATCCACTTGCTTGTCTTAGGGCTGATGCCGAGAATCATCCTCATGGGGCGCAGCATTGCTGCCTCCAGCTTGGTGAGCTGCGATACGGGGGCACGCCAGACATCGAAGGCGTACTTCAGCTTGGCCCCCACAAGTTGATTCCAGCACATGAGACGATACCTAGCTTGTTTCTCACCTGCACACCACAAAGAGTACCAACCTGCGGTGGCGACTTCAGTGACACTCGTAGCCCGCAGGGCCTGCTCCTTCCACTTCAGGTCGTCGGTGATAACCACTCCCAGGTACTTGTACTGACTGGTGACACAAAGCTTCTGGCCGCGAAACCACACCACGGGCTCACCTCGCTCCCTGATACTTGGTCGTTTCGCCTTGCTCGACGTGTAAATGGGCATGATTTCCGTCTTGCCGGGCTTCAAGTTGACTTCCAGCCGGTAATCTTCCGCGAACTTGGCCACAACATTGACCATCTTCTGGAGCTCGGTGCGACTGTGAGCGATGAGGGCCACGTCGTCCGTGTATAGAAGTGCCTTGATGTCGTTCAGCCGCTTCACATCCGTGATCTTGAGGGCACTCGCCAGCCGATCACACAGCTCATCCATAAAGACGTTGAAGAGTGTGGGAGAGAGAGGGGACCCCTGTTGGACGCCTACACCCTCCAGTACTTCGGGGGTGAGTGCTCCATCAACTAGCACTTGCGACGAAGTCTGCTCGTAGCACCTGCGTAGCGTGCGCCAGAACTTGCCCCTTACACCCAGCTTCCAGAGCCTCTCAAATAGGCCATCTCTCCAAACAGACGGGAAAGCCTTGCGTAGATCGACGAACAGGACATACGACTCCCGCTTCTGCTGCTGACGCCCCTTCAACCTCTGCCAAAGGGTAAAGACCTGATCCGTAGTGCGACGCCCCGGGCGGAAGCCTCCCTGCTCTGGACGTAGCTTATCCGGGCCATCCACGAAGAGCGTTAGACGAGTAGCTAATAAGGACAGATACAGCTTACCAAGGCAACTAATAATCGAGATATCCTTCCAGTTGTCAGGATCCGTAGGATCCCCACCCTTGGGGATATTGACGATGATTCCCTTGCCCCAAGCTTTTGGAGTCCTCTCGGCTTCTCGAATCCAGTTGAAGTACTGCATTAAGTAGCCATTGATGTAGGCGCCGCCATACTTGAGCATCTCGTTCTTCACTTTGTCCTCGCCACAAGCTTTGTGGTTATTCAGGGCACGTTGCCTTGCAAGGACCTCCTCTTGCGTGAACGGCTTGTCCAGCTCTTCGCAAGTGTCTTCACCTACCTCGTGCTCCTTCATAGCCCGGGCCACCTCATCTCTGAAGCGATCGTTCCAGTGGAACTGCCGCTTAGCTTCGGCTTCCTCCCACTCCAGCGAGCCTGCTTCTGCACAGCACTCCACCACAACAGCCGCACTTGCCGGATTTTCCCGTGGCTTCACCGAATTTTTCCGAAATTCCTCCCACCGAGCGACCTTTTCCGGCAGCGTACACGCCAGTGAGCCATCCTCCCTTTGCACCGGCGCGGAGACCTTCGTTCTGCGTGCCCCGCCAAGCCGCTTCGCGAGTAGCCAAAAGCGCTTTGAGGATTGCTCGCGTTGACATTTGACCGCTTCTTCCTGCACTTGCTTGAAGGAGGCGGACTTCTTGGCCCGAGTTGCCTTCCGAATTTGCTTGCGGAGCCGTAGCCAATTCAGACGGGCTTCCGCATTCGATTCATCCCTCCTGTATGCTGCGTAGGCCTCCCGGCGCTGTTGAATGAGCTCCTTTAGCTCCCCGTCGAACCAATTGATGGTGAAACGGGGTCGTATACATCTGGAGCCAAGGACCCGGTGCGCCGCCATTCGGAAGGACTGCGCCACTCGCTCGGTGACGTCATCTACCACCGTTGGCTGTCGGCACCACCCGATAGGTCAAGCTCAGGCAGCTGATGCACTCCAAGCTTCTGTAGGCAATGCTGGAATACGTCATCGAACTTGTCGCGTAGATAATCCAGCGCTTGCTTCGCAGCGTGATCATTACCCGAGACACCAGCACCAATAAGCTTATCAACACGAAAGGACCTGTAAGGTTTCGCAGCCCGCTTTGGCCGGCGCTGGCCGCTCCACGTCAGTTCGGCCCATACTGCCTTGTGGTCCGTATCAAGATCATCTTCGCATACTCCGAACTTTGCTCCAGATGCCAAGCCAGGCGACGCGCAGATGTAATCGAGGAGGTGCTTGCCTGTGCCCATGCCGCGCTGCTCACGCCGGGACCACCAGTAGGACCCTTCCACTGGGCACGAGAAGCCGCTCAGATTCGCAGGCCCGTAGCGACGAGGACAGCCGCGAGTCTCTTGCCGTTCTCCGAACGTACCGGTGCTCCCTTATCATCGACCTCCCCGTGCTGACCGACGATGCCCTCCTCTTTTCGGCTGCATGCCGGCCCGAGCTTCGCGTTGGCATCCGCCACCGTGACCACAAGACCTTTGGCTCCAAAAAAAGCTATAGCTGCCTGCCAGGCCGCATACGCCTCTGACGACTCTTCTTCCTGCGTTTCCTGGGGAAAGTAGCCGTTGCCCACATAGATATCCTGAGCGCCGGTAACACCCGAGGCGATACGCAGCCACACTTGCTGCCGGTGGTCGACGGGGGCTGACACCAGGTTGCAATACGGACCAAGGAAGTTAGCCACCGCGAATAGAACCCCACCCTTGCAGCGATTTTTCTCGCTGACCTCCGCAGGTTTTCCAAAAACCCGGAATCCATCCAGGCTGCATTTGGAAAGTTGCTTCTTGCCCATGCGATGCTCCTGAGCCCCGATGACTAGCCAGCCCTCGTGCTTGTAGAATGATGCCCATTCCGCCGTGCCTACGTTGTCGTATCCCGTTTTTTACCCTGCCAGTTGTGACTCGCGACGAGTAGCTTGAAGCCGGTATCGAACTGCTTGGAGCGGTGCTTCTTGGCTCGTTTCCGGACCCGACGGCCGCGCTTGGCTTCCGCCCTCGTGCTGCCCCTCTGCAGGTGCTTGCGCAGGTTGGTCCCCCACTGCACTGGCCGCCGAATGCAGGGGCACCACATGCACATCAGCACACTCAGACACACACTTAGGTGCATCGGCAGCCAATTCCGAAGACACCACCTGCACATCATCGACACATTCTTCATGCAGAGGCAAGACGCGATATCCCGTCGCAGCTTCCTCCTTCCGGATCGCCGCTTCCCCACGCAGATGGATGCGAATAAGCCTTCGGACACGTTCCTGTCCCTGAACCTGCGCCCAAGGGCCACATTGACCCCTCTGCCGAAGA
>WBZZ01004069.1:42500-54641 GCA_019918135.1 Paulinella micropora | reverse complement strand
GACATATCAGACAGACTATACGTTTTTGGATGATGATGAGTGGATGTATAATGATGTTGTAGTCATCAGATCCCCATATAGAGATACCATACATAAGTAGGGTGTATACATGTGCATAGTAAAGTTGGAGGATGATGTGAGTAGGAAGTAGGCTGTTCACATAACGAAACATTTGGACGAATGATTGAAGGCGGAATATAATAGATTGTATATGTTCACGGAAAGAAAGGTTGCTTTGGATGTTTGTACCATATATTTTTACCTTTCGTTCTTGTTGGAGCCTCTTGCAGTCGATAGTCAAGTTGAGCTGCACCTTCTGTTCATGCTTGTGGAAGATAGTGTAGGTGGTTTGGTGGGGTTGGGTACTAGGTTATGTCTGTAGAAATAGTAGACAAGGTTCGTTGTATCAGTTTGTGCTTGCTCTTGGAGTTGTTCTTTATTCTTAGCAGCAATGATAAGTGTGGTGTCATCTGCGTATGCAAAGACTGTCCCGTGTGTTAGTGAAAGTATAATATCATTGATGTATAGAATGAAGAGAGTTGTTGAGAGTGTGCTACCTTGCGGGATCCCATGTGTGATCTTGCGTGGATAAGAACGAGCATATTGGGTAAATACTGTTTGGTATCGTTTTGTGAGGTATGATTTAAAAAAGGTAGTGGTGTTATCGCTAAAATTTATATTATTTCGTAGTTTATGGATCAGTCATATATAGTCTCATATGCTTTCGATAGGTCAATAAATAGAGCAAGTACATATCTTCCTGGGCCTTTGATGTTTTGGATGTGATTTAAGATGGTTTGTGTAGTGATTGTTGTGTTCGAGTGTGGTTGGAAGGCGTATTGAGTTCGGGAGAGGATGTCATACCTGGTAAGGTGTGTCATCAGTTGCTTGTTGAGTATAGTGTCAAAGACCTTAGCAAAAATCGGCAGTAGCGAGATATGTCTGTAATTCTCAGGCAGCGTTCTATCTTTAGCTTTATATATTTCAATAACTTTAGTTATTTTTAGTGCATCAGGGTATTAGTTATGTTCTATAGCTTTATTAAAGAGCGTTGTTAATATCGGAGCAATGTACTTTGTAATGTCTTGCATGATGGCTGGTTTTATTTTGTTTATATCTTCTGCTTTGTTTCTGTTAAATGCTTTCAGTGTATCAACTACATCATCCTGCAAAATGCGTTTGAGTGTAAAGGGATGCAGTTTTCTCTGTGTTAGGTCTATTTCCTCTTCTCTGACTTTATGTTCTTGGGGGATTTGGGCGCTGACCTTGGATTCGACCGTCGTGTAGTGTCTTCTACTACTACTACTACTACTACTACTACTACTACTACTACTACTACTACTACTACTACTACTACTACTACTACTACTACTACTAACACTACGCGGAGGAGGAGGTGGGTGGGGGGAATGGGGAGGGGGGGGGGGGGAGGGGAATAGTCACACTCACTCACTCACTCTCTCACTCACTCACTCTCTCACTCACTCACTCTCTCACTCACTCACTCTCTCACTCTCTCACTCTCTCACTCATTCACTCACTCTCACTAACTCTCATCAACTCACTGACACACACACACACTCAATCACTCACTCGCATGTACACAGACAGAGAAACAGACACACAGGCAGACAGACACACATGTACAGACAGACAGACACACATACACAGAGAGAGAGAGAGACACACACACACACACAGACACAGACACAAAGACACAGGCACACAGATAGATCTAGACACACTGCAGATACAGACACACAGACACAGACACAGACACACACACACACACACAAATCAATTTTTGGTTGTTTTTCTGCTCAAAGTTTCAGCATTGGTTTATTTGCTCCACCACACACTAATTTTATTTTCTTTCCCCCACAACAAAAAAAAAAAAAAAAAAAAAATTAAAAAACTTTGTGATATCACTCTCTGTCGTCTGTCTGTCGTCTGTCTGTCTGTCTGTCTGTCTGTCTCTGTCTGTCTATCTGTCTGTCTGTCTGGCTGCCTGCCTGCAGCTGCCAAGTCTTTCTGTCTCTTTGTCTTGTCTGTACATGTCTGTCCTTTCAACACCAAAGCTCGCCAGCATCCTCACAATTCTACCAAACCAATGTGGTACCCATTGTTTTTGAAAGGCAGGAAAGGGTGGCGTAGTCTTTTTTTTCTTTCTGTGCAGTGAGACATTTTGGAGGCAAAAATGACAGAGAAAAGCACATTGAGCAGGAGATTGTGGTGGAGTAGGTAGACGTACGCTCACGAAAGGGTGGGATTTCTGGTTTTTTAGCCACTCTGAGACTTTCCGGTTTTGTAGCCACTACAAGACTCCACTTAGCGCCGGGTTCAAAAAGTAGTTTTTTTGGATTGGGAACCTGACCCTTCCATTTACCCTTTTTTCCGCAGACCTCTCTAAAGTGAGATCTTTCGTGAGGGCGACAGAAGCTAAGAAGAGCGACAACATGGAGGCTGCGTTGGCAACCTCGCGTAAAATTTCGCGTGCGGGCCAACACCATGTCCTGACCGATTTTGTGGTCTCTAATGGTACTTCTAATCTTTTCTTTTTTTTTTTTTTTTTTCCCCAAGAAAATATTTTAATAATAATAAAACGTTGTACAAATAATAGAAACTAATTCATAAATATTAATAGTCCTAGTCAGAGTGCTCATAATTTAAACTAGCTATAGCTAAAAGCTAATTACTCAAATCGACGCGATTCCCTGTATGGGAAAGCAGATGCGAGGCCGATAGCCTGTCTCTTGTGCTGTGGGAGTCTGTGCGGATGTAGGCAGTTGGACTTCCTGAGTTGATGCATCCAGTTGATGTAATTCCAGCGATGGATTGCAAGGTGAAGAATAGTCTTGATCCGTTTTTTTTTTTTTTTTTTTTTTTTTTTTTTTTTAATACAGTAAGCAAGGTTTAATGAGAAAACGACGAAAGAAAAATGAAGATTTTTTTTTCAGTAAGCAAAATTTAATGAGAAAAAGACGAAGGAAAAATGAAGAAGAGCCTAATTCAAATGAATTCTGGTTCCAAGGAACTACACTACAAGCTCATAAGGAAATCTGGAACTAAGGTTCAACAGAAAGCTCCTGGAAAGAGTAATATAGAAGGGGCAAGAAAGAGGAAAAAAAGATAGAAAGAAAGAAAGGGAAAGGGGTAAAAGAAAAAGCGAGGAAAAGAAGATAGAAGAACAAAAACAGTAAAGAAGGAAAACAGGAAAAAGAACAAAAGAGAAAAGGAACAAAGAACAAGACAAACAAAAGAAACAATCAAACAACCAGAACAAAAGAGACAAAAACACAACAAAAACAAAAGAAAAAAGGACAACAAAAGAGGCAGCAACAAACACAAAAAAGCGACAAACAAACAAACAAACACAAGGCCAGACAGCAGGGGAGACGATACTGAACTAGAAGGTCAGTAAGAATGAAAAGCGCCAGAGAAGGTAGGACGTAACAAGCATGGGCGCAAGTGAGATCAATTGACAGTCAGTGAGACAGCCCTTAAGGAAACTGCAGCACCTAACGCAATTCACTCGCAGCCGGATGCTATCGTAGCCAGGAGGATGGTGTGCAGAGCGTAGTCAGGCTCGACGTGGCGTACTCGCGACGCGATTATGCCGAGTGCTGCAATATCCATAAGGACAGGCCCAAGCCTGGCAACCTCACAGACATGCAGCCTCAAGCAAGTCGAGCCAAACCACTCCGCACCCCACCCCCCTCAGAAGAAACTCCACAAGCCACAAGCATAAACATACAGAAGAGCCATGCCAGAGCAAACCCAGACCTAGCAAGCAGCAATGGATAGGAAAAAGGAAAAAAGGGTGAACAACAAAACAAAAGGGGAGAAGAGTGAGAAAGAAAAGAAAGAAAAAGAAGAGAGGAAAAAATAGAAACAAAAACAATAATAAAAGTAAAAGAAATAACAATAATAATAATAATAATAATAATAATAATAATAATAATAATAATAATTATAATAATAATAATAATACTATATCTGAGGCGTACTGATGCAGCTAATGGCATATCCTCAACGGACATAAGCCTCCAATACCCTTGTTCGAGGTCCTCCACACCCCCCGTGTCAGTCTCTCGCCTGATGATCGGGGCCACCGATGGAGCTCCTGAGGGCAAGACTGCACTAAGCCGAGGTTATTCCGCAGTCCCAGCAACCTCTTGCAAGACGTCACCGAATGTGCAAGTGCATACACCAAGCGCGGTTGCTAGAGCTGCCTCGAAACCTCACCCATACCAATCTGGTGTCTGCTGGGTCCTGGGCTATCAACCAGCATATGCGGAGTTTAAGATCTTTTACGCGCGCAACGACCCTCCTCCCCAGCATCTACCACCAAAGGGTTATGAGTTGGCGTCACAGTTTAACGCCTTGAGGCCATTGGGCTGAACAAAGATAATAATAATAATAATAATAATAATAATAATAATAATAATAATATTAATAATAGTAATAATAATGATAATAATAATAATAGTAAAAATGATAAAAAATAATAATAATAAGAGATAGTAACAATAATAATAATAAAAACTATAAAGTAAGAAAACATGGCCAGAAAGAGAGGGTGGGGGTCCAAATCGGAATAAAAATATTAACTGTGTCTTTCATTTAATATCTCATTAATTTGGGTGAAAATAACAAAAATAAAGATGATAATAAAAGAAAAACATATAAGGTAAGGGTAAGAAACCATGGTCAGAGAGAGAGGGGGGGGATCAAAATGGAATAAGATATTAAATGAAGGACAAGGACACAGTTAATATTTCATAAATTTGGGTAATGAAAAAAAAAAAAAAAGAAGAAAAATAAAACTAAGAATATAAAAGTATAAAGATAGAGATATGAAAGGAAAGAAAGAGAGAAAGAACCTTGCTTACGGTAAAAGGGGAGAGAGAGAAGAAGAAGAAGAAAAAGAGAGAAAAAGAGATAAGGGAAAGGATGTGAAGAGATGAACTCCCTCATCATTTCACTTCAGCTCGAGAGCGGCGAACAGTGTGGGACTCGAGTTCATTTTCCTCAAAAAGAAAAGGAACTCCATACCTCACTAAACGAAAACGGGCACTGTAAAAACTCCCAGTGGGAGAAAAATAGGCCCCAAAAGAAAAATGCGGTTACGCACGATCGCCTGAAAGGGCTAAATACAATGCCCAAGGAGAGGAAAGAAAAAGAAGGGAAGAAAGGGGAAAAAGGAAGGAAAAAGGCGGTCCGGAACATAAGAAGCAAGAAGAGTCAATGGGATCTCAGGAACGAATGCTTATCAACACGGGGGCGAAGGCGCTTATGAAGGGGGCAAATCCTTATCTAAGGGGATGGGAAGAGAAGAGGAATTAGAATGAGAAGTAGTGGGGAAAGCACGCTGTAAGAAACGCAGCCATAGACATCAACAACATTATCATGCAAAAGGGTCCGGAGAGCAGCGATGCTGTTCTTAATACTCAGGTCGTGTACAGTACGAAAAGGAGGAGAAGGCAATGGAGGCGCATCAGCAGGGCGACAAAGGAGCTTAGCGGATAAGAGCTGTTGGACATGAGGATCAGAGGGATCCGCAGGCTCAGCAAAGTCGAAAATATTGCGAGACTTGTTGAGCTGGTTGGACTCAACCCTTGAAATGAGGCGGCGCTTGAGAACGGAATCAGGTGAAGGGGGGGAATTAAGAAAAAAAAAAGAATCAGGGGAAGGGGGGGGAATTGGGAGAAAAAAAAAGAAAAAAAAAGAGAGATGAAGAAAAGCGAGGAAAAGAAGATAGAAGAACAAAAACAGTTGAGAAGGAAAACAGGGGGGGGGGGGGAAACAAAAAGAAAAGGAACAAAGAACAAGACAAACAAAAGAAACAAACAAACAACTAGAACAAAAGAGACACACACAAAACAAAAACAAAACAAACAAGACAAAAGAGGCAGCAACAAGCACAAAAAAGCAAAACAAACAAACAAACACAAGGCCAGACAGTATCAGGGGAGACGATACTGAACTAGAAGGCAAGAATGGAAAGCGCCAGAAAAAGGTAAGACGTAACAAGCATGGGCGCAAGTGAGATCAATTGACAGTCAGTGAGACAGCCCTTAAGGAAAAAACTGCAGCACCTAACGCAATTCACTCGCACCCGGAGGCTATCGTAGCCAGGAGGGTGGTGTGCAGAGCGTAGTAAGGCTCGACGTGGCGTACTCGCGACGCGATTATGCCGAGTGCTGCAGTATCCACGAGGACCAGCCCAAGCCTGGCAACCTCACAGACATGCAGCCTCAAGCAAGTCGAGCCAAACCACTCCGCACCCCACCCCCCTCATAGACCAGAAGAAACTCCACAAGCCACAAGCATAAACATACAGTAGAGCCATGCCAGAACAAGCCCAGACCTAACAAGCAGCAATAGATATGAAAAAGAAAAAAGGGGAACAAGAAAACAGAAGGGGAGAAGAAAGAGAAAGAAAAGAAAGAAAAAGAAGAGAGGAAAAAATAGAAACAAAAACAATAATAAAAATAAAAGAAATAATAATAATAATAATAATAATAATAATGATAATAGTAAAAATAATAACAAAAATAATCATAATAATAACAATAATAATAATAATAATAATAATAATAGTAATAGTGCTTCTCTGTCAATGGCTGATGCATTTCTGCACGTGCGCCTCCATCGTCTCACCCGTGAGGGGAGTACGAAGAATTGACGATAAGCTCTAATGACACCCCCGCAAGGGCAGTTCCAACACTTCCAGACGGGCCGGTATGTTCAATGAAAATACTGGTCCAGAAATAATAGTAATAATAATGATAATAATAATAATAATAATAATAATAATAAAGATAATAATAATAAGAGTAATAGTAACGATAATAATAATAATAATAACAATAAAAATAATCATAACAGTAATACTAGAAACAGTAATGATAAAAATAAAATAAAAGTAAAACATATACATGGTAAGGGAAAGAATACATGGCCAGAGAGAGAGAGGGGGGGGGGATCCAAATTGGAATAAAATATTAACTGTGTCTTTCAGTTAATATCTCATTAATTTGGGTAAAAATAACAAAAATAATCATAATAATGATAAAAGAAAACATATATAAGGTAAGGGTAAGAAAACATGGTCAGTGAGAGAGAGAGAAGGGGATCCAAATTGGAATAAGATATTAAATGAAGGACAAGGACACAGTTAATATTTCATAAATTTGGGTTTTTTTAAAAAAACCGTTTTTTATATTTTTTTTATTTATTATTATCATTATTATTATTATTATTATTATTATTACAGTAAGCAAGGTTTAATGAGAAAGAGACGTCGGCAGTTAGACTGGCGGGAATTGTTTCATTATTGTTAAATTTCAGTTTCGTGGAAGTCGCAAGCCGGTAGGAGGGGGACGCCCCGAGTGCCGGTTGTCTTCAAGAAGCGTGACGGAGGTTTTCTCCATTGGGTTATGGGCCTTGGAGCGTTTCTGCGTTAACTGATCGCAGAAGAAGACCTTCGTTCAAGGGGTGTTGGGGTACCTTAAGTGACCACCGTCAGGAAAGTGCGCATTTCAAATTTGTGTGCCTACAGCTGATCACTGTAGACACTACCCACGCTCTGCTCTGCTTGTTTGTAGTGGAAGGGCAAGGTGGGAGGCCAGAGGGACACGACTGACAGACAGAGGGTTGCCTCGGATCGTTCAGGTTGAGCGAGAGGGGGGTGTGCCTCTGAAAGGTTATTGTTCTTGTTAAGAGGGGTGTGCTGAACGTGTTTGTTTCCTTGCGGCGGTGGCAGCTAGAAGGACACATAGGCATACCATTTGTTGCGCTCTCTCCGGCTTAGAGCCGAAGGTTGTGTTGAACGTGTTTTGTCTCCGTGCTGAGAAGGACACACGGGCACATCAGTTTGTCTGTGGCAAGGGGACGTGGCAAGTCTATACACCTTGTAAGGAGAGCCGTGAGGAAGTGGGGCAAAGAGTAAGGTGCTGTTTAGGTAGTTGTACGTAAACAATTACAAGCCTTAGTGGGTTGAAGAACTGACTTTGCAGATAGGACTCCTAGTAGGTGGAAGGCTGTCGTAGGTGGTAGCTAAGGTAGCCTCTGTGGAGTCTGAGCAATATAGTCAGTGGTAGCACACGTAGGTGAAGAGAGAGAGCATAAAGGGAGGTGTGGACAAGCAAAGTAAACACTATTCTGTGTAGTGTGTGTGTGAGTCTGCTCGTGGCCTCTGTAGTGTCCTCTCTGTGTGGGTGTGTGTGTGGTTGCTTGCCTGTGTCTGTGCCATCAGAACAGCGTGAGCATAGTGTGACTCTATCTCTATTTAGCAAGTAGAGAGCATAGCTGTGTGCTGAGTGTGGGAGTAAGGTGAGTGTGTGTCTGTTCGAGACCGACGGGTAGTTAGAAATGGCTACTAGTAAGACAGACAATAAGATCACATTCACGGGCAAAGAAGCATGGGTCCTGCTGCATAGACAGGTAGTTCAAAGCTGCCATGCCAAGGCGCCTAAGGAAGTACTGAAGGGGACAGCCGCCCATAAGCAATACGTCCACCGTGAAAACGTACTAGGAATACAGCTTAAGGGTGGAGAGGTGCCTGCTTTCATCCTAGCTTGGGAAGAAGTAGCTGAGCTGAACGATTGGGCAGAAAAAAGGAAGAGCCTAATTCAAAAGAATTCTGGTTCCAAGAAACAACAGTACAAGCTCATAAGGAAATCTGGAACTAAGGTTTAACAGAAGCTCCTGGAAAGAATGATATGGAAGAGAAAAGAAAGAGAGAAGGAAAGAGAGGAAGAAAGAAAGGAAGAAAGAGCAAAGAAAAAACCAGAAAAAGAAAAGAAAACGGAGAAACAAAGAAGAGCGAAGAAAGATATAAGCAAAAAAACAAAAAACAAGAGAAGCAAAAGAAACAGATAAACAAGCGAAACAAAAGAAACCAAAACAAAACAAAAACAAAACGAAAAGGCAACAATAGATGCAGCAACAAACACAAAAAGCAAAACAAGCAAACACAACGCCAGACAGTGGCAAGGGAGACGATACTGAACTAGAAGGCAAGAGCGGAAAGTGCCAGAAAAAGGTAAGACATAACTAACATGGGCGCAAGTGAGATCAATTGACAGTCAGTGAGACAGCCCTTTGGGAAACTGCAGCACCTAACGCAATTCACTCGCACCCGGAGGCTATCGTAGCCAGGAGGGTGGTGTGCAGAGCATAGTAAGGCTCGACGTGGCGTACTCGCGACGCGATTATGCCGAGTGCTGCAGTATCCACGAGGACCAGCCCAAGCCTGGCAACCTCATAGACATACAGCCTCAAGCTAGTCGAGCCAAACCACTCCGCATCCCACCCCCTCATAGACCAGAAGAAACTCCACAAGCCACAAGCATAAACATACAGTAGAGCCATGCCAGAACAAGCCCAGACCTAACAAGCAGCAATAGATAGGAAAAAGAAAGAAAGAAAATGAAAACAAAAGGGGAAAAGAATGAGAAAGAAAAGAAAGAATAAAGAAGAAAGGTAAGAATAGAAACAAAAATAATAGTAAAAGTAAAAGAAATAACAATAATAATAATAATAATAATAATAATAATAATAATAATAATAATAGTGCTTCTCTGTCAATGGCTGATGCATTTCTGCACATGCGCCTCCATCGTCTCACCCGTGAGGGGAGTACGAAGAATTGACGATAAGCTCTAATGACACCCCCGCAAGGGCAGTTCCAACACTTCCAGACGGGCCGGTATGTTCAATGAAAATACTGGTCCAGAAATAGACCGGTATGTTCAATGAAAATACTGGTGGCACCGACGGGAATCGAACTGGCGACAGGGCCCAGATGGTAGAACTTGACCACTGGGCTATCACGGTGTCCAAATAATAATAATAATAATAATAATAATAATAATAATAATAATAATAATAGTGCCTCTCTGTCAATGGCTGATGCATTTCTGCACATGCGCCTCCATCGTCTCACCCGTGAGGGGAGTACGAAGAATTGACGATAGGCTCTAATGACACCCCCGCAAGGGCAGTTCCAACACTTCCAGACGGACCGGTATGTTCAATGAAAATACTGGTCCAGACGGACCGGTATGTTCAATGAAAATACTGGTGGCACCGACGGGAATCGAACTGGCGACAGGGCCCAGATGGTAGAACTTGACCACTGGGCTATCACGGTGTCCATAATAATAATAATAATAGTAATAATAATAATAACAAAAATAATAATGATAACAATAATAATAATAATAACAATAATAATAAATAAAATAATAATAATAATAATGATAATAATAATAATAATAGTAAGAAATAATTATAATAATAATAATAATAATAACAATAATAATAATAATAACAATAATAATAATAATAACAATAATAAAAATAAAATAAAAGTAAAACACATACATGGTAAGGGTAAGAATACATTGTCAGAGAGGGGGGGGGGGGGGGATCCAAATTGGAATAAAATATTAACTGTGTCTTTCAGTTAATATCTCATTAATTCAGGTAAAAATAACAAAAATAAAAATCACAATAAAATAATAATAAAAGTAAAACATATATATGGAAAGGTAAGAAAACATGGTCAGAGAGAGAGAGAGAGAGGGAAAGAGAGAAGGGAACCAAATTGGAATAAGATAATAACTGAAGGACAAGGACACAGTTAATATCTCATAAATTTGGGTAATAAAAAATTTTTAAAAAAAGGAGGGGGGGGGGGACAGGGGGGACAAGTAAAAAAGTTAAGAAGTAAATGAAAAAAAGAAGAAAAATATAAGTAAGAATATGTAAGTATAAAGGTAAAGATATGAAAGGAAGGAAAGAAAGAAAGAACCTTGCTTACGGTAAAAGGGGAGAGAGAGAAAGAGAGAGAGAGAGAGAGAGGGAGAGAAGAAGAAGAAGAAATTAAGAGAAAAAGAGAAAAGAGGTAAAGAGAAACGATGTGAAGAGATGAACTCCCTCATCATTTCTCTTCAGCTCGAGAGCGGCGAACAGTGTGGGACTCGAGTTCATTTTCCGCAAAAAGAAAAGGAACCCCATACCTCACTAAACGAAAACGGGCCCTGTAAAAACTCCCAGTGGGAGAAAAATAGGCCCCAAAAGAAAAATGCGGTTACGCACGATCGCCTGAAAGGGCTATGCCCAAGAAGAGGATAGAAAAAGAAGAGAAGAAAGAAAAAAGGAAGGAAAAAGGCGGTCCAGAACATAAATAGCAAGAAGAGTCAAGAGCGACGGCGACGAGGGAGAATTTTTTTTTTTTTTTTTTTTTTTTTTTTTTTTTTTTTTTTTTTTTTTACAGTAAGCAAGGTTTAATGAGAATGAGACGAAAGAAAAATAAAGAAGAGCCTAATTCAAATGAATTCTGGTTCCAAGGAACGACAGTACAAGCTCATAAGGAAATCTGGAACTAAGGTTCGACAGAAAGCTCCTGGAAAGAATAATATAGAAGAGAAAAGAAAGAAAGAAAGACAGAAAGAAAGGAAGAAAGAGGAAAGAAAAACCAGGAAAAGAAAAGAAAACGGAGTAACAAAGAAGAGGGAAGAAAAAAAAAACAAAAAAAAAAAAAAAAAAAAAAAAAAAAAAAGAAACAGACAAACAAGCGAAACAAAAGACACAAAAACAAAACAGAAACAAAACAAAAAACAAAACAAAAAGGCAACAAAAGACGCAGCAACAAACACAAAAAGCAAAACAAGCAAACACAACGCCAGACAGTGGCAAGGGAGACGATACTGAACGAGAAGGAAAGAGCGGAAAGTGCCAGAAAAAGGCTTTTTTTTTTTTTTTTTTTTTTTTTTTTTTTTTTTTTCTCCCTTAAATTTGTATTGCCTCATGCCTTCCTTTTCTTTGTAACTTTTTCGCCTTTTCGCTTGAAGCTCCTTCTTTCACTTCTTGTTTGTGAGTCTTTTATCTTCATGGTCAAATGCCGTGCTGAGCATGGTTATCATCTCTGCTTAGGCATGTATGTATGTATGTATGCATGTGTGTATGTATGTATGCATGTATGTATGTATGTATGTATTTTAGATATAAATACGTAGCTTTAAATGTTTCTATGTATGCTTGTTTGTTTCCTTTTCCGTCTGTTTGTCTGTTATGTATATGTTCACGTCTATCTGTGTAGTGCCATGCCGGGTGAACCAAGCCGAGTTT
>WBZZ01004068.1:0-87500 GCA_019918135.1 Paulinella micropora | reverse complement strand
TCGCCAAAAATGAAAAAGAAAAAATAAGATGATGTCTCGCGGATGTTTTTTAAGTTCTAGATATTTTAGAATCGCGCTTTCGTGCTTCGCACTTTCGCTTATTCTAAAACATCGTAAAAAATAAATAGTTAGATATATAAGATTTTCTAAAATATCTCAAACGAGTTTGAAATTTACAAGAAGCGACAGCGAGAGTATGAATTTAGAAAATCATCAACTTGACAATAAACATATAATCATTAATGCGGAAGACACATCTACGGGAGAAGTAGTTAAAACAAAAGAAGAAGAGTCATTAGAAATTCATTATCAGAAAAAGAACCCGAAAATATGGAACACTATATAAGTTGATAAACCATTAGACAAAGTTTTTCTTGACTTAGCAGATATGAGTAAGATAAACGATAAGAAAGGGACAGTCCGCCTTGCGGACGGCTCACACTACGTGTGGAGCGATAAAGGCTATGCTTGAAGTTGGATGTTAGTTTTGATAGATTGTCATTCAAGATATTTAATAATCATTCCATTAAAAAATAAAACAGCAAAAGAAGTTTATTATGCTTTGAAATCAATCAAATAATATTATAAACCTAAATCAATTACTACTGACAGCGGGGTAGAATATAAAGGAGCAACTCGTGAATATTTTAATGAAAATGGCATTAGACATGATGTCGTTGAAGTTGGCGACCATAGAGCACTTGCGATTGTTGATAGAGTGATAAGAAGTATAAGGAGATGGCTTGACCTTTTATTTGAAACCAATCGTAATTTTGATTGGATTAGTTATATTCAAGACTTAGTTGATACTTATAATCATAAAGTGCATAAAGGAATTCAGGCTAAACCAGCGGATGCATTTTTCGGGAGAGACAAAAATAAACAAGCGATAACACGTGATAATTTAATTGATGAATTTAATGTTGCTGATAGTGTAAGAAAAGAAAACAAAAGAAATGTTTTCTCCAAAGGTGCTAAGACTTTCAGTAAAATTACTTATAAAGTCAAGGGACGAAAGGGGTTTAAAATCATATTAAAAAAGATGAGCAATTGCTTGGAAGTAAAAAAAAAGAAACGTCTCCTTTAATAAAATACACGTTCAGTGTGGTGGCACCGGAAGCGGGGGAATTTTTTTACAGAGCATTGGTAGGGTCTGGTTGCGTTGCATGCCGCGCACAGACGGTCGGCCACTCACGGTCTCTGGAAATTGTCGCCACGGTCGCGAGGTTTTCTTTCACGTAGCAAAGTTCACAGGCCGGGCGGTCCGCGGTCTCTTGTCCAGCTCTCCACTCCTTGAACACAAGCCTTTCATTGTCTACGGCTTTGAAAGCAGCACCATAATGCTGTAGCATCTTGACTCCCGGCCTCTTTGACACAAACTGCTCGGCACTGGCCAGGCGCTGGAAACACAGCTGGACAGCGGACATTGTTGCGACAGTATCGTCTCGTGGGTGCTGCTGGCTGCTCTGGTTGCCTTCGTCCAGCCGGCGCTTCTTCTTTTGGTGATTCATGAGCTCGTTCTCCGCACAAATTGGCGTGTCCACTTCACCAGTTGCCTCAGCCGCTGAGTTGTCTGTTGTTATACACTACCGCAAGAAACAAATTTTCACAGATCACACGCAAAAACAAAAAGAAATGTACAACACAGGCGCACAACTTTGCACGCCAAAACATACACAGTCCCAAAAAAAAGTCAGCAATCTGTGTACACACACACACACGCAATCTCCAAGAATCTTGCAAAAACACACATGCAATCTCCAAGAATCTTGCAAAAACACACACGCAATCTACAAAAATCTTACAAAAACACACACCTATACACGCAAAATCTCCAAGAATCTTGCAAAAACACACACCTATACACGCAAATATCCGAGAATCTTGCAAAAACACACACCTATACACGCAAATATCCGAGAATCTTGCAAAAACACACACCTATACACGCAATCTCCAAGAATCTTGCAAAAACACACACCTATACACGCAAATCTCCGAGAATCTTGCAAAAACACACACCTATACACGCAAATCTCCAAGAATCTTGCAAAAACACACACCTACACACGCACATACTCAGTGTTATACTTTCTGCAAATGGAAGCACAGCAATACAAGCAGCAGAGGGAAGCACAGCAATACAAGCAGCAGGAGAGAGAGGGGGGGGGGCCAGAAATTGCCGCGCCGCGCATTTGTTGGCAACATTGGGTTTTCGCAATGTTGGCAACATTGGGTTTTTACAATGTTGGCAACATTGGGTTTTCGCAATGTTGGCAACATTGCGAAAGCCCAATGGGGGGGGGGGGGGGGTTTTGAAGGGTTCGGCCCCCCCTCTCGCCTCCCTTTACAATCGCTGTACGCCCCTTTCCCGAGGTACAACCCCCTTTCCTGGTTGTGTTGTGTGTAGAGGTTTGTTTTCTTTTGGGTTGCCTGGTGTGTTAAGGGTATGTTTTCTGTTGGGTTGCATGCGTGTTTTGAGAATGCGTAAGGTTTTTGTTTTTCAGTGTGTGTGTGTATGTGTATGTGTATGTGTGTGTGCTTTGCGTGTGTAAGGGTTTTTTCTTCGTTGTGTGTGTGTGTGCTTTGCGTGTGTAAGGGTTTCTTCTTCGTTGTGTGTAAGGTTTCCTTTTTCTGCTTTGTGTGTGTGTGTGCTTTGTGTGTGTAAGGGTTTTGTTTTCGTTGCGTGTGCGTGTGCTGTGTGTAAGGGTTTTGTTTTCGTTGCGTGTGCGTGTGCTGTGTGTGTAAGGGCTTTGTTTTCGTTGTGTGTGCGTGTGTAAGTGCCATTTGTTTCTTTGGGTCGCATGTGTGTACAGAAAGGTATGTTTCTCGGGTTTGCGTGTATGGCAGCGTGTAGAGGTTAGTTTCTTGGGATTCTGCGTAGAACATATTCGCTTTGGGGTTGTCACATCGCGTCTACGTGTGCGTGCTTGAGCTGCGTGTGCAGAAGGGGCTCTTTGACTTTTTGTATAAGTTATGCGGGTGTGTGTATATGTGTGTGTGTGTTTATAGTGTTTGTGTGTATGGTCTGCGTATGCCAATTTTCTTTTTTTGATGTGTGTATGTGTATGTGTGTGTGTGTGTTTGTGCATGTGTGTATGTACGTGTGTATGTGTGCATGTGTGTATGTGTGTATGTGTGTGTATGTGCGTGTACGTGTGTATGTGTGCATGTGTGTATGTGTGTATGTGTGTGTAGCAGTGCAAAGCCTAATACCCCGCGCAAACCTTCCGCCGCCCCTTATGCTCTCCGCCAAGCACCCGTGCACTCCCCCCTCCTCGCCCGTGGCCAAACGCGCCAAGCTGTCCGAGTCGACCCCTGCAGAAGATACCAAGGGCCCGACTGCCGACCAGCCAGGAGCTCTCCGACGTTGCCTGCCAGACGTTGCGTCCGCTGACTACCACGTCGGAGAACCAGACAGAATCTTTTCTCTTAACGCGTTCACCGCCCAGCTCAACAACGGCCTCAACGACGATTGCCAACGCCTGGCTGACCTGCGAATCTCTTCCTGCCGCCAAGAGAAATACGTGCAAGTCGAGCTGCGCGTGAGAGGGCGGGGCCTACCCAGCGGCCTGGACCAACCGCAGCGGCCGGTCACAGTGCTACGCGCACGCCGGCAGGTGTCCAAGGGCCTGCCGCCAGAAGAAGTACGGGCCTACCTCAAGGAACAAGTTATCAGATACATCGCTGACGACACCGTCCGCTGGCTGCGCGAAGACGTCAAGATCCACGACAACTGTGATTTCTACCTGTACACGGGCTTGGACCCGAACGAGGAGCAAGAAAACAGGGACAATGGCCTGGACGTGCAATACGCTACGCGCTACGTGCAATGGATAGGGCCGCCGCACCCCGCGCTGCCCAAGTTCCAGGCGAATTACCGCACTCAAGAAGCCAGCCTGCTACCGCGAGAGGTCCTGAGCGATTTGGGCAAGCGAGTGGACGACACGTACAATCGCAATGAACAGCTCGACTTTTCTGTGAAACTCACCAGTTTCAAGCAACACCTGGCAGCAGAGGCCAACGGAGGCACACCGGTGCTCGGCGTTAGGATGCAACCCTTTCACCACATCATGCAAGTGTACCTGGAGGTTCGCAACCGCCGCAATAGCGCTGGCCGGCGCACCCATGACGCAACCATGCTGTTGGCACAACGCTTCCTAGATCCTTGGAGGGGCGAGGACGTCCGGGCCTATATTTTGGGCCACGCAAATCTGTTTACCGGGCAGACTACCTTGGCCTGGCTCAAGAGGGTTGTTACAAATCTTGGCTGGTCCGACAACCTGCACAAGAGACTGGACCCTACGCAAACCACCAGAAAGGCCGACGGCAGCGCGCGACGCTTTGAAATCTGTTGCCCCGCGATGAGCTCGGCGTGGCCGCTGCACCCCGAACTGCTGGGCGAGGCGGCAGACAGTGCTACCGGCGCGCCGGCTGACGACTACATCAGCAGCTAGGAATTTTTTGAGACAATTTTTTTTAAATTCTCGAAAGGAAAAGAAAAGGGGGGTCCGGCGGTCCTCTCTCTCTCTTTCCTTTCAAAGCCAGTGCTTAGCGCACCTCGGACATTCTTTTGGAGATACAAGTTTAAAAAAAACAAAGCAATGAAAAAGAATTTGTGTACCAGCGTTACTTGTGGTAAGCCGACAATAGCGCTCCCCCCCGGACCCTTCTTTTCAAATTGCCAACCATTTTGTATAGCTAGCTGAACTTCTTTGGGCCAAACTGTAAAAAAATAGAGACACCGCAGAATTTAAAATGGTTGCTACCATTTCGGCTTTACCATTCTTTTTTTTCTGAGCGGATTTACTTTGAGAGCCTAACGCTGCCACACATTTTTTCTCAGCCGCCAGGAGCTTTGATCAGCTGCGGTTTGTACAGAAAACGTGGCAGCTCCGGCCAGCTTTGCCAAGCAACGTTCCCAATCAAGTCTGCTACTATTACCACCCCATCGCGCAATTTCTGCTAAAGTTCTGGTGCCATCTACAAAAGCCACGCGAAGCAATTCGTCATAGCTCAGAAGTTCCGTTGCTTCTGGCTTTGGACGTGTGTAGAGGATAAAGCCTGTTTCCGCATGCTTCCACAACAAATGCTCGAGGTAGAAAAGCCAGCGATTAAGCCGGGCGTTAGTTTGATCGCTGGGGGCCTAGTTGTCGGATAGCCGCATTGTTATCGTCTTCGACTTCGTTCTTTACTGCTTGGAAAGGCTGGACCTTGCCTTTCTAAATCCATCGAGCTAAGACCTTTTGGTGTATTGACAGTCTGGCTCGGTGTTTTTTTTTAAAAAACCTTTTATTGTACGTACAAAAACAAAGGCCAAGAAAAAGTCAGGACAACACACAAAAAACCCCGGAAAGAGGCCTTCACACCTCCCGCCCCCCTCCGGCGACCCAGTACCGGCAGGTAGAGAAGGAGAGTGCAAAAAGTGGCGAAATATTCCCTTTCGCCCGCCCTGAATCCATTTCGCCACTGTTTTTCTTTTCTTGGGGGCCTCGTCGAAAGATTTTAGCCATCCTCGTCCGCCGCGACGACGTCGTCACACCCCGACGGGGCAGCGGGCACAGGGTACGCCGCTACCGTCGGCTGCAGCAGCCGCGCCGCCACCTCGGCGAACGCCGCGTGCCGGCCGAGCGCCGCCAGGTTGTCCCGCCGGTACGTCTCGTCCGCCGCGCGCAGCCTGCGCAGCAGGTCCGCGTCGGGCGCCGTCAGAACTTTGCAGTCGGGCGGGAGGCCGTCGACTGATTGTGGCAGCCACTGGCTCGCGTGGTGCTGCTGGTACACGTAGTCCGCGAAGTCCCGTGTGCTGGTGGCGGCCGCCGGGGCGGCCTTTGAAAGTGCCCGCTCGCGCAAGAAGTAGCTCAGCGCCACCGGGTCCTGGCACAGCGGCTGCTGCACCGCCGGCGGCCACGCGTCGCCCTCGGTTGTCGGCAGCGGGGCCGACGTACCGTCCAGCACCGTGGGCAGCAGGTTCATCATCGTGAGGTTGTACGACGCCGAGCCGTGGTCTACCTGGCCCGTCAGCAGCTGCCGGGGCCGCGCGTAGCAGTCCTGCAGGATTTCCAGCAGCACGCGCTGCAGCAGGTCGGGCCACAGCCCGTACAGCAGCGCCTGCTCCGCGATCTCGAAGCAGTCGCGCGTCTGCCGCAGCACCGCGCCGGCAGACGGTCGCTCGCTGTCGTCCAGCAGCAGGTCCAGCACGTGCCGGTAATCCTGCTGGTCCTGGCAGTCGCCCTTCCCGCGGTTCTGCCACACCAGCTGCAGCAGCTTCTTGCGGCACGCCGCGTAGTCGGTCGGCTCCGGGAAGTTCTTCGCGTCCTTCGCGAACCGGAACATCGGCTGCTCGCCCTCGGCGTACATGCCGCGGCGCACCGCAGTTTCCTTGCGCGCGTTCTCGATGCGGCCCTCGTGCGCCTGGAACAGCCTCCGCGAACGCACGCAGTTCGCGTAGTAGCGGGAGGTCGTCTCGGCGTCCGCGTCCACCGCCAACGACTGGCTGAACTCCAGGTACGGCGACTTGTAGTCCAGCATCGTCTCGGGCGGTTCCCACGCGCGCGCCAGAAACCCGTCGTCGTCCTCGCCCGCACTGTTGTCGTCGTCCTCGACACCAAATTCGTCGTCCGGCTGCGACACGTGCTGCCGCTTGCGCGGCCGTTCTTGCGCGCGGTGCAGCCCGCGCATGTCGCCGCCATTCGCGCCATTGTTGGTGCCATTGGCGCCATTTGTTTTTAGGAACGCGCGCGCCAGCGCAAACAGCACCTGCCGCTGCTGCTGCAGCTGCAGCTCCTGCGGCGCTAAGAGTCCGACCGCCTGCATCAGCACGCTCGGGTCCTCGTCGTTCAAGAACGGCTCCAGCAAAGCGAACTGCGACAGCGCCGGCGCGCGGCCCAGCGGGAAGCCGTGGTCCGTGCCCACGGTTGGATCGATCAGCGGGCTCACGGACGAGTGGAACACGATCTCGATCGCGCGCCGCAGCGCCAGCAGCCGCACCATCGCGTTCAGCCGGTGCATGAAACGCTGCGACGCCAGGCGCCGCACGCCCAACGACGAGGCGCGCTCGCAGAACTCGCCCATCACGCGCGAGGTCACGTATAACCGCACGCCACTGACAAAGCCCAGCGACTGCAGGTAGTAGTACATGGCGATCAGCGCGTTGTTGTCGCGCACCCAGCGCGCCAGGTCGTGGCGCCGCGCTTCTGCTTCTTCATTGTCACCATCGTTGGAGAAACTGTGCCACGCCTCGCAGCCCGCGCGTACCCGGCCCGGCACGTAACGCGTGTGGAACCGGTCGCGCACGGGCTGCGAGATGCGCGACGGATGCGTGTTGGTGTTCACCAAGTGCGTCCCGGTCACTTGCGCCTGCGTGTACTCGTTGAAGCGCTGCCCCGTGTCCTGGTCCGTGCGCAGAAAGCTGAAGCCCATGGTCTTGCTCCACAGCATGCTCTTGACCATTTCGACACGGTCGTCGTCTTCTTGGTCCCCACGTGGGTTCCCACGGTAACCCTTGCCCAGCTCGTCCATGATCGTAATCTGCGCGCTCATGTCGAAATTCCCTGCTAGTGCTTTAGCGCTCATACCCAGCTGCGTACGCACGCTGTCCCTTATCAGGAAATGGTCTGCCAGTAGCTGGTGCAGGTGCGATTTGCCCGTGCCGGGCGGGCCGTACATCATCAAATGGAAATACGTCCCGACGGCGCCTGCCGTCTGTGCCGCTGCTAGAGCTACATGAAACTCTTCGTTCAGGGGGCCGCGGTACACCGCTTCTAGCAGGCTGTTGAGTCGCACCAGCTGACAGTCCACCAGTCCGAGATTGCTCGCCGGCAGCGCCTGGTAGGAGTAGAATGAAGGCGGCAGCTTGGTATTTGAAAACGGCGACTTGCGTCCCTTTTTCAGATGCGCCCAGGCAGCCGCCTGCGCATCGGAACAACCGCCCGCAACAGCTAACGTGTTCAGCACTAAGGGTTCTACGCGCCGGCGCAGCTGTTGCAGCGAGGTCCACGAATGAACGCAGCACTCCTCGCGGCTCGCGCCGCGAGCCTGCATCAATGCAACCTCTGCTTTGATCTTTGCGCGCCCGTCCCTCATCATCCTCTTGACCGCCTCCTGGTTCGCGCCACCAGTCCCAGCGGTCGGTCGCATCTGCAGCGCCAGCCGCTTCGCCTCTTCGTTGGCCTTTTCAACGGTGTCGCACACGGATGAGCTCAGCAAGAACTCGGCCAGCAGCTCCTGTTCGGGCAATTCGGCCTCGTCGACTAAGTCTTCCGGTCTGGGCACAGGTAATCTAAGGTTCACGAAAACTTGCGTGGGCAGTTGCCCGGGTAAACGCCAATACAGTTTAGGACAAGAAATTATATAGCCGACGCCTGGCTTCAGGTAGCTCTCGACGCTGGTAATTTCCGCAGGTAAGCCACTTGGCAGGCCGCTGCGCAAGAAGCGCGGGTGCATGAACACGGCGGGATCTAGCAGAGACCCTTCTGCAATTCGATTACTTCCAGCGCTGTCGTGCAGGCATTCCAACAGCTCGTCTTGCATGCCCAATGCGCGCACTGAAACCGTGTTTGCGTAGCGCTCCAGAGTCTCGCACGCCCGGGCCAGGTGTCGTCTGTAGGTCAAGATTTGTGGGTCTTTAGTGAACGCGGGGCGCGTCTGAGCCTTCGCTTTTTTCTTCTTCTTTTCGAACGCTTTTGCTGGCCGAGCCTTGGAGTGCTTTTCTTCCGGGTCTCGGTTTGCGTCATCGGCATTGGTATCTTCGCCTGCATCTTCCTCGTCACTGTCCGAATCTATGTCATTTTCTGGAGTCTGGTAAGCCCCACGATGTTTCAGAAGCCGGTTGACGAAGCGACAAAGATCAAAATCAGGAGCATTAATCCACAACCACAGCGCATGACCTACACATTGCTTGTCTTTGTCCAAAATGACACTTATGGCCAAAGTTTTGTGGGGAATTCCATTGGAACCTCCACGCAGTTTGGGGTGGGTCGCTATCGCCCACCAGAGCGCAGCCAGCGAGTTGAAGGCAGAAGTAATCTCGTTGTCACTGGCTGCACCAAACGGAGTAGGACGCGTCAGAAAGCGAGACGGTAAAGTAACCTGCAGACAACACGCGGCGTCGCGGATGAGGTCCGGGCCGCGATCATTCTGGTTGTCAAACACCGTTTCCGCACCAAGCTGGTCGTCATCATCCTCCTCCTCGTCGTCCTCTTCCTTGTCGTCGTCGATGGACAGTGTTTTTCTTTGGTTTTGCTTGCTTTTTATCGCTGTCGCCTTCTGCTTTTTGCGCGGGATCGAGGTGTAAAATGGGTGGGACCCAGGATGCCCGACGAGCTCAATAGGGTCTGCTTGTGCCTGAGCGCTGGCTTTAACCACGCCCGCCATCGCTGTCAGGCAAAAAATGCGCACGCGACAAACAGGTGGCTAGCAGACGGTCCCCCCCCTCGCCTCCTCCGCCGGTGCCCGCCCCCCTTTGGCAACACCCCCAAGATAAAGGCAAAGATTTTGGCAAAAAAAAGGCAAAAGGAAGCCTGACGTTTTCTGAGAGTCTTGACAGAGTGCCTGTTTTTTTGGGGGTGCGGGGGGGCCGTTGGCAAAAAAGGCAAAGAGGGGGGTGGGGGGCCGGCCTAAAACCTGTTGGCTAGCTTTAAACTGAACTTATGAAACAACCTGTATGCATTAGCGGAAGGTATCACGTGGGAATGTCGTTAACCGGCCCCCCCCCTGCAGTTGTCTGTCCACCGCGCTCCCCTGCCCGCCGCCGTTGGCACTGACAGTCGAGACAGAACCGTGGTTGCAAAAAGGTTTGTGTTTGGTTCTTATGCAAGAACGTGGGAGCTGAGGGTGGGGAGGGGGGGGGCCGGGGCAGGCAGATGAAAAGGGCAGGCCGCAAGTGCCCATGAAAACAAAAACTAAAAGATAGACGGTGTGGCAGGGCCGATAGAGGGGGGGCCGCCGCCGAGAGAGGGGGGGGGGGCGCGCAATGTCGTCTGGAGAGAGATTGTGGGAGGGAAAAGACGAGAGGGGAAGCGGAAAAAAAAGGAGAGAGGGGGAGAGAGTGCAGAAAGATTAGGGACTTGTTTACTACAGCAGGTTGAGAATCATCATTTTTGTTTTTTCTCTCGAGACATTACCATGTCAGAGTCATCCCCGAATAGACTCGATGCCAAGAAAGATTCCAGCGCGGCCCGGCTCTTTAAGAGCCGGTTTCAGAATGCGGAAGCCATAGCCACTTGCAGCGATGGCGTGCAGCTGCGCCTGTCCCCGGCAGGGCGGCTTAGCCTGCTCAAGAAGGACAGCGAATGGGAACCGGCCTGCGAACTCTGTTTTTTGCGCTGGGATCGCGCCAGTCTCGCAGAGGGTGAGGTTGATATTGACGGGACCGCCAGGCTGTGCCTAGAATGCATGCACAGGATCGAACGCAAGCGGAAACGCCTGCGCAAGCGCAAAAGGCGCCGCAAGTTTCGGGCAGAGCAGCGCAGACAACATCAACAAGAGCAGAATGCCCTACCTCTCGCGCAGCTGGTGTTGCTCTGTCCTGCACAGTAATTGTTTGTCTTGTTTGTTTCGGATTTTTCTTCAGCTCTGCCAAGGAAATGAGGCCACGCATCTCTATCCTCTCGCAATTCTTCAACAAGAGTCAGACCCGCCGATCTCGGGGCAAGGTCATTGCTGGGAAGTCGGGTTCCCCCTCCTCCAGCCTGGGCCAGTACAATCTGTTCGGCGATGAGCTGGCCTTTATCCACCGTGAGATCGACTCTATCCCCTTTGTGCTCCGCGTCGCGTTCCCTGCACTTTGCACTGCCAACACGCTCTATCAGGAGCAGCTCGACCTGCCGCTCCGACAGCTGCTGTACCGCACGGTCGTGCGCGCGCTGCACCTGTTGACTGGTGCCCCGGCCAGCCAGCTGACGTTGTGGGTGACGTCGAGCACCGGCCGGCGCGCGAACGTCTGGTACCTCTCGTGCTCGACGGTCAGCGTCAGCGTCCGCCAGCTGTACCAACTGTCTCTGTTCGCCTGCCAGGCATTGTCCCGTGGCGCCGCCGCCGAACTGCTGGAAACGTATCTGCCGGGCAATACCCTCAACTGGTTCGATGCCATGGACGTGGCCCGCTTGCTGGACGAGGGCTACGTCGCGCCCTGGCCGGTCGGCACCGTGAACAAACTGTTTGTGGAAGGTCACCGCGGCCTGGAGTTCGCGGGCGGGTACGTGACCACCCGAGTGCAACCGTCAAACAGTTGGCTGCAGCCCCTGCCGGGCGAGGTTATGCCGAGCGTCAACCACATTCACCTAACGTGGAACTTCCTGGAAACTGTCAAGAGCAGCTCGGAACCTCTGTCCGACCAGGCGCTGGCCCGGCTGCGTGAGAACTACCACCTGCGCATCGGCCTACAACGAGACTGGTTCCGAGACTTCACGCCCCTGACGAGCCCGGCCTTGTGCGCTGCGCTGGCGGCCGAATTCGAGCTGAGCCTGGGCTTCAGACCGTTGCGGGCGTTCGGGTGGCCGAGCTTCGGCATTCTACTCCTTGGTGCGAACCACGGCGGCAGCCGCGATTTTCTGGTGCTGGATTCGGGTGGGCTGTGGCTGCGCACGCTCCCGGCTCACTCGGATGACCAGCTGGAAGACAGCTACGGCCAAGATTTGGTGCAGTCTCTGCAACAGCTGCAAAACGATTCCTCTGCTACGCCCGGCGCCTGCGGCTTCGAGAAGATAGTGGGCACCGAAGACTTGCTAGCGGAGGTCCGCGAGCTCTGGCAGATCATCACTTACGGCAGCGACGAGAAAGTCAACGACAGCCTCCACTGCAGCGGCCTAGTCTCTTACAAGCTGTTCCGGCGGGCCTGTGAACGCCGGGGCCGGTCCACCTTATTTAAACACATTGAAGCCGACGGCGGCTTGTTTAGGCAGACGAAGCGCGCCAAACTCGCCTAACTAGCAGCACTCAACAATGTTAGGTTTCAGTAAAAAAAAGCTTTTCTTACCGACCCCAAAGAAAAAAGACCTTTTTTTTGTTGGCTCCAGAAAATTTTCACTAAGACCAGTTTTAATAAGCTAATTATGGACCCGTGCTGCCAGAACTTAGGCAAGAAGAATAACTTTTTGTTTCTTTTAATTTTTAAAAAAACAGCCCCCCCCTTTCTCTCCCACGCCCTCCGTTTCCAAAATCGTTTTGCGCGCGCCGTCCTCAACATATGTATCGCAGCTGGTGCCAGACCTTTTCTAGGCTAGAGATCTGGACGTCCAGCCGTGAGATCTGCGCCTGGCCCACGTCCCTCGTCTGGTCCGAGCGTTTTTCGAACCAGTCGTTCTGCTCCTGCTTCAACGCAGCTAGCTGGTGCCGCAACGTCTCCGCTTTCGCGGCCCGGGTCGTCTGCCAGGCCCGCAAGTACGCGATTTGCTCTGCCGCATTGTCAGCGAGGGTCCCGACCGAAACTCTGGTTTGCCAACCGCCAACCGAGGCCGCGTCTTGTTGTAAGAGCTCTATGACCACGTCTACCGCGTGCTGCAGCCTAAGGTCCGCCATTTGCTTGTTTTTTTTGGGTATCTCTGTCCGGCCAGCAAATGCGCTGCTCCCGTCTCCCTCCTTCCCACTGCTGCTGGCAACTACCCGCCGGATTCGTGGGGTCTGTTTTCTCCCGAGGGCGTGGCCCCGGCGGACCAAAGATCAAAGGAAGGAAACGATACAGGGGGGGGGGGACTGTCGGCCCCCCTCCCCCTCCTTCCCTCGTTTCCTGCCCGGCCCCCCCCCCCCTCTTTCCCACCTTTGTGCTAAGGCGCGGGAAAGTGGGCATGGGAGGGGGGAGAGGGTGGGGATCTCTTGTTTTTGGCTGGGGGCGTTCCTTTCCCCCTCCAGCTCAGCTCGTGCGAGTTGAGCTTAGTTTTCAAATTGTATGGAGCGGGCGGGCTTGTGCTCAGAAAAGGATTTTCTGAGCTTTTTTTTGGGGGAGAGGGGAGGGGGCGGCGGTGCATCTTTGTCCTCCTCTCCTGTCGCCGATGCTGTGGGCGGGAGGACCCGACGCTAAGCGGGTTCCTACCCAGGCTACCAGCTACTACGCGCTGGCCGTCGTGCAGTGCGCCCTGCCGCACGTCAGTGGTCTGGAGTTCGGTCTCGTGGCGGGTCGGCAGTGTGTTTGGCTAGACAATGGCGCGCAGCTGGCGCGCGACCTGGGCGGACGGGCCGACGTCTCCACGCCGTCGACGAGTTAGACTTTACGGCAGATGCGGGTGGGCTGACTTGTCAGCCGCCCCGGGCAGGTGCCGGCGTCGATAGGAGGAGGAAGCCACCAGCTGCCGGACCTTTTCCTCGAGCTGCAGCGCCTGGCGAGCGACGACGTGCGCCTGCTGGTGTTCGGGCACGCGCCGTTGCAGTTGCCACCGCCCGATTTCTGGCTGGACTTTGGCCAGCGGCACTTTTTGGACGCCAAAGGTCTCACGTCGCTGGGCCACGGGGCCATCGGCACGGTCTACGACGTGCCCGGGCAGGGCCAGGTCCTCAAGGAGTCCCGCTGCGGTATAGGCGACCTGGTGCCGGGGCAGGGCATCTTCTGGCACCAAACGCGGTTCGCGAGTTCGCGCTTTGCGCGCTCCGCCTCTGGTGTCGTGCCGTTGCTGCGGTACGGGTTCCGGAGGGCCAGTGCACCGTCGCCACTGCTAATAGGATCGCTGGCGACTGGTCCGTACAGCCGGTACAAACAGGGGTGGGAACAACGCGCCAAGACATTACTGGTCATGCAGACGCTGTGGCCCAAAGCGAAGGGCGAACCGCTGTACAAAATGCTGCAGAGCCCCGCAATCGCGGATCTGCCACAGGTCCTGGTGCGCCTGGAACGCGTCATCGCGGAGATGCACGCGGCGACAGTCGCACAACGACCTGCACGCCGGCAACATCCTGGTGCCCTGGCACCAGGTCACGGTGATTGACTACGACCTGGTCAGGCCCGCGAATGCGGATAGCACCTTCCTGGACTACCTGTCGTTGGCGCAGCTGACGTTTGACGCCAACTTCGTGCAGATCTTGGAAAAGTTTTTCCCCAAGGGCGGTGCCCGCACGAAATTAGCCTCGGCGGACCTACAACAGTTGCCTAGGCTGCGCCACTACGTGCACGTCGGGCGCTGGGAAGCCCTGGCCGGACTAGACCTGCTGTTGTTCCCCCGCGAACATCTGCAGTTGTTAGGTCTCGACCCAACTGAGGTTAGCTACGAGGTAGAGTACCACCTGCCACCGCACGTGGTCATTGCCTTGCTGGCCAGCACGACGAACCCGCGGGCCTTCCGCGCGGTGCTACTGTCCGCGACTCCCTTGACAATGTGCGCTGCCGCTGCAGACCAGCGCACGCTGCTGCGACTGCCAGCCTACTTCGTCGACCGATCGTACCACCTGCCGCAGCCGTCGTCCACGGCCAGTGTAACCAAATCACCTCGGCCAGGGAGAGGAAAGAGGGAGGGGGGTGAGGACGTTTGGCGCTAAACAAAAGTGCGCCAGCTCTGTCCTTCCTTGGCTACAGTACACCACGACCAAAATTTTTTTTTAATTACCAACGCTGCTCCCTGCCCCCGCTCTCCCCCTAGATCGACAAAAGAAAAAAAAGCAAGTGGCTGTTTTTCTTTGTTATTAGTCTCGTGAGACGTGGAGGACGGCCTTGCTTTCTTTTGGAACCCCGGTTTATTTCTGGTATTTTCATTAAACAAGGGTACATGCACGCTTCAGTGCTCGGTCCAGCGGATCTGTGTAGATTGAATCGAAGGGAAGAGTGGACAATGCCTTGTCTATGTCCTGAGCCAACTCGAATTGAAGTCCGTTATCCTTAGGCAAGGTTAATTGCGGCAACAGGTAGAACAGCTCGGGCAAGATGGGCGCTACCACTGCTCGATAACCGGAGCTGTTGTACACGCTGTTCAGGAAACCCCCACTTTTGGCGTCCTCTGCCTGGAAGGCCTGGCAAAAGCCACGCAATCCAGCCAGAGCTAGTAGCACAGTTGTTTTGTCCACCTCGTGTGTGTCGCGCGCCCTTAGAAATCCGCCGACAGTGGCGTACGTGGGGTGCCTGAGGCCGGGAAATGTTTGTACCAGCAACGGCAGCACGGACAAGACCTGGCTGTAGGCCGCACCGTTGGCGAGAATCCTCTGCAGGAAACCCCCACTTTTGGCGTCCTCTGTCTGGAAGGCCTCGCTAAAGCCATGCAACTTGGCCAGGGCTAGTAGCATGCCTGTCTTGTTCGTTTGCCCCGCGCCGGGCGCCAGCAGAAATCCGCACACAGCGCCGTACGTAGGGTGCCCGAGGCCGGGGAAGGTTTGTACCAGCAACGGCAGGACGGGCGCAACCGCGTCGCCAGCGATGATTCCAGTGCAGATTCTCTGCAGGAAGCCCCTGTTAGGATCTCGGGCGTCGTCCGCCTGGAAGGCCTCGCTAAAGCTACGCAATTCAGCCAAGGCTAGCAGCATAGTCGTTTTGTCCGCTTGCTTGGTGTCGGGCGCTGCCAAAAACTTGCAAACACTGCCGTACGCAGGGGGTCTGAGGGTTGGGAAAATTTGTAACAGCGACGGCAGAACAGGCAAAACATCGCAGTAGGCCACCGCGTTTTCGGCGAAGATTCTCTCCAAGAAGCCTCCGTTAGGATCTCGGGCGTCCTCTGTCTGGAAGGCCTCGCGAAAGCTACGCAATTCAGCCAGGGTCAGTAGCATAGTCGTTTTGTCCGCTTGGTTCGTGCACGGCGCCATCAGAAATTCGACCACACCGCCGTACGTCGGGGGCCTGAGGGTTGGGAAGGTTTGTAGCAGCAACGGCAGAACATGGCTGTATGGCGCGCCCTCGGTGCAGATTCTCTGAAGAAACCCTCCCCTGGTATCTGTCTGATCTTCCTGCTGAAAGATTGTACGAAAGCTAGCCATTTCTGTCAGGCCCCGCAGCATCTTTTGTTTGCGGGCTTTGGAAATTCGAGGACCCTCTTCTTGGCCTAGAAATTGGCATAGATCATCAAAGGCGTCGTCAGGTCTTAGCTTCGGATGGTCCAGAAGACGCTTGGCTATTTTCAAGCTCGTCTGTGTGCGGACTTCTGCGTGGGGTAACAAAGCAATCAGCAGAACAGAAACGTCGTCAGCGTACTGATTAGGGTCCGCACCGCCTTCTTGTAGCGCGCTCGCCAGGGCAGCTTCCTGGCCACGATTGGCCAAGTGCCAAAGTACCGTCGCCCAAACGCGGTCCCAATAAAAAACTTTTTTGGTCCTCCAATCGAATTTCCACCACCCTCGTAGTGCGCCGAGTATTCGACTCTTGCTTTGGTACTTGACCATGGCCGGGTATACAAGCTCGTTGGCCAGAACAGCACTCACGAATTTGCGCTTGGCCTCGTATTCAGCCTCTATGACCGGAACGTGAGATCTAGGTCTGGTGGAGGCAAAGATCGTCGCTAACCGCCACAGACAGCTACTGCCTTTGGTGTCGTCTTCTAGAATCAAGCCTCGGATCTCAGCCACGAGGTTTTTTATGCATTGTCCGAAGTCACCTGCTTCGCCTGTCACGAGTTTGGCAAAAAACTTCTCTTTTTCCTGCAGAAATTGTGCCTTAGTATCAGCTTGTAGGTCTGCAGCACATCGAGTGCAGACTTTCTTCCTAGCAGGCTCCGCTTGAGTTTTAAAACAACAGTTGTTTATTTATCAGCCAGCTCTTAGCAAAAAAGAAAAGGCCCGCCTAACAATTTTTTGGGGGTACGTGCTTGCCCCCAAGAAGCACAAAGGTGTCAGAGAGAGAGAGAGAGAGAAAAGAACGGGCGGGGGAGGGCGGGGGCAGGCCCCCCACCCCTAGCCTGTGACAATGGGAGGGAGGGAGAGAGTGAGGAGAGATTGCGTGTGGAAAAGTGGTGGAAAGTGTGGCTGCTAGGTTTTGTGGTCGTAGACCGGATCTTTTTCTAAATTTAACAACAAAAAGGGAGGGGGGGGGGTGGGTGGGAGAGAAATGAGTGCTGAGCACCAGGACAAAAAGCAAAAGTTGGCACGGGCTGCCTGTGCGGACACACTTCTTCTTCTTGGGCTACCATGCGACGTCTGGTCAGAAGTGCTGGCCTTGCTAGAGCTGGGGGACATCCTGGCGTTGGCGAGCACCGGCCGGCAACCGTTGCAGCTGTTCGAAAGCGAGAGCGAGATGTGGCGAGGACTAGCTTTTTTCCAAGAATTCAAATACTGGGACCGCGCGCCGTCTGCGCAAAAGCTCCTCCAGCGATACAGGAAGGTCTGGAGCACCGCCGGGGTCACGTTTTCCTGCGTCGAGCTGTGCACGTTAGCACAACTCGTGTGGGTCAACGGCCTGCACTTCAAAACAGTCAATCTTTTAGGCTTTGCGCGGAAAATCCAGGAGGTCCTCGAGGCCAAACTACCAGAGGGCTTACAGACATTAAGCCTCCTGGGCAGCCTGCACGCCGACCACATTACCATGTACGACCTTGCTTTGAAGCTTGAGCACTGGCCCCAAAACGTGGCTGGCCTAGATATCTTGTGCCGTAGGCTGAAAGATTTTGACAGACAAGAGCTACGAATGCCGCCGATCCCGACGCTGCGTTCAGTGCGTTTTAGCCTAACACATCCCGGCGACGAAGTTTCGCCCGAAAGACTGTGCCGCGAGTTCCTGGAACTGCCGCTGGCAATGGAAGAGCTAAAGCTTGTCGATTGCGGGTTTTCTCCCGAGCAGTTTCGGCGGCTACTTGCGCGCTTCCGCGTCCTGAAGAAGCTCGTGCTTGTTGAAAGCCAGAGGCCTAGCTCTCTGGCCAACACAGATTTTGCTGGGTGTGCCGGCCTGCACGTGCTAGATGTAACGGGCGTCGCTTCGACAGGCATCGGACTTTTAACACACTTGGACAGCAAGAGCCTGTGCAAGCTGTACCTCCGTGACTGTGGGTGGCTAGGCTTTGGCACGGCCGATGGACAGGCCCTGCCAGAACCACCCGCGCTACAAACTCTCAGGATCGACGGTCCGCGTTCTGTTATCTCGTTGAGAGACTTGCCCCCGCTGTGCCGGCTACGGGCCTTGTTCCTGGAAAATCTGCCGGCAGGGCAGACCCTAGACCTGGAGCATCTGGTGGAGCTAGAGCTGTCAGAGCTAGAAGAGCTCTCAATTATCTTCAAGATCCCGATCTTCGTCGAAAGCCCGGCACGTGTTTCTAACTATTATGTGCTGCAACACTTCCCCCAGCTTAAAGTCGTAACGTTGGCAAATGCCGCTTCAGAACCGGCCATGCGCGGTGTCAAGACCTGGTTCGAACGTCACCTGCCTGATGTTCATCTTGAATGAGGCTGCGACTAAAAAAACAAAGCCAACAGCGGCGCGCACTTTCATGGGGAGAATGCTGAAAGAGAGTCTGCCAAGATTTAAAAAAAGTCGGTCGAGGCCCTGTACGATGGGGTTTTAAAAGACAAATTTGCACCCGGTTAGATTAATGATATATTATTGTACAAGCCGCCCCCCCCCCCTCCTCACCAAGAGGCGACCTGAACGATTTTTTTTGTCCGAGTAAGGTGTTTTTTAAAAGGGAAACAAAAAAAGGGCCCGGGCTCCTGCTCTTCCTCTAGGCTACGGGCAGGAGAACTTTGGCCAATGGCCAGCTTCCGCGGCGGCTGGCCGTGATGGTGCGAACGCGGTGGTCACTCTTCTGCACGCGCTGCCAGAAAGAGGTTGGGTCGTTGGGCCAGGTCGCGCCGCGGTCGCGCTGCGGTATCCATATCTCGCACGAGCGCCGGCAGCGCGACAGCGACGTGTACAACAGCTTCTGCAAATGTAAGTTCAGCGGGCAGAACGGCGTCGGCGACAGCAGCACGTACACGTCGTCGAACTCGGAGCCCTGCACGCAAAAGTCCGTCAGGCAGAAGGCCAGGCTCAGCCCCCCGTCCTCGCCGTGCTGCCGGCGGCTCCAGAACTGCACGAAACGCGGCACTGTTTTACTGTGCCAGAGCGTGAACACGCGCCACGCGCCCTTGGCTAACGGCGTCGCCGTGGACTCCACGTCCCGGCAGCCGCGGACCCACGCCTGGCCACCAACCGTATCTATTGTCACGTCCTGCATGCGCACCAGGTAGCCAACGCAGCGCGGGTCGTCGCGGCTCACGTCGTTACTGACGGATGGATCCAGTTCCACGCCCTCCTCCGGCGGCGACAGCGCCTCCGGCGTGCACTCGAGCCTGACCTTCAGCGACAGGACAAAGGACTGTCCGGACGGCGGCGCGCCCGCGGCGGCGGCCATTCGATTGTTCACCAGCGCCACCTCGCTGCGGCGTACGGCCACGCACTGCCAGTCGGGCCAAACGATCTCCTGCTTTTGCACGCGCGCCCACAGGCCCGCACGCGGCAGCGCGTGGCGTGCGTGGAGCTGCTGCAATCTAGCGGCCAACGCCGGGCCCCCGTCGTCCCCGCCAAAGGGCAAGTACACCAGGCACTGCCGCAACCATTCAGGGTCAAAGGTAGTCGAGGCGCGCAGAGACGCCGCCAGGCGCTGCGCGAAACAGTCGCCAGCGCCGCGCAAAACCGTCGTGAGTTCTGCACAGCTGCCCGGGAACAGCGCGCGCACCAGCAATTGTGTGGACCCGTAGCCCAGCGGCGGCAGCTGCGCGTCGTCGCCCAACAGCAACACCCGCGCTATGTTCGGCGCCAGGCGCCGCAGGGCCAGCAGCAGCTGCAACAGGTGTGCGGGCGACATGAGTGACACCTCGTCTACGATCAGCGCGTAACGAACTGCTGTCGGACGGGGGGCGCCCCGCGCGCGGGTGCAGAGCCACGCGTGTGTCTTGTAGTCCGGGAAAGAAATCGCGCCACCGGTTCCGGAGGTTGCCGCGGGCGGGTCTGTTCCTCCTCCAATGCCGCGCAGGCGCCCGTTGCGCACGGCGTTGCGCGTCATGGCCACGAACAGCACGGGGATGGTTGACACGGCGGACGCGGCCGTGGTCTTGCCGGTCCCGGCCGCACCCGCGAGCAGCCCCACGCCGCCGGTCAGACAGACGGTTAGCGCCGCGCGCTGCGGCTCAGTGAATTGCGGCCACGCCGCCGGGGGCGCCGGCTGCGGACGGACGGCGCGCAAAAGAGTGACCAACTGTCGTTCCTGGTTGAAGCACACGCGCGGCGCGAACACCCGCTCATCCACGCGGATCCACGCGCACTGCGCCGTGCCGCTGGAGGTGGGCGCGCCGTCCCACAAGGCCTGCAGCTCGGTTTCAAAGCCCGCGTGCTCGGTTGCCAGGCGCGGGGAGTTTCCTGCTATGACAAGCTCGCACCAGGGGCCGCCGCTGTGCGTCAATCTGCCGAGCAGCTGCGTCGTCCCCAAGAAACACATCTTGGCCTCGTCGTCGCCTGTCGGCAGGCAGGTCCGCGCCCACGACACGCCGCGGTCCCCGCGCGAAAAGCACGCGTCGCGACGTACCGACAGGGTGTTGGTCAGCAGAAAGTGTAGCAACAGGTGCCTGCGCCCGTGCTCACCCAACAGCCGGGCCCACGCGTTGCGCAGCACGAGCGGCAGCTGGGCGAAGCGCCGGGGCGACAGACAATCAACCGCGTCACACAAATTATAAGCGCCGTAGTCGGCCGCCACGGCCTCGTCGCCGAGCCACAACTTCGGTTCGTACCAGACGCGCGGGTCCCCGCTGTAGAAGCGTTGCAGGTACCTAGAGCGCTGGGACGGCGTCCGCTTAGCCACGCGCTCCAGCGAAAACGTGGAGGCCAGATGAGCCCACCTCGCGTCTTCCTGCAGCAACTCCACGAGCAATTTGCGTGTGGAGCTGACGGCGGCACCGTTGCGAAGAACTTCTTCGGTGGACAGCTGTGCGTCGTCTTCTTCCTCGTCGTCGTCCAGGCTTGGCGAGGTCTTTCTTTTTTTCTTGGCGTTGACCGTCTGGACCCTGAGCGACACCTGCAGAAGACCGCGGCTGTTACAGAAACGCCAGCCCCCGCCCGTGGCTTTTTCCAACCCGTCCGCCGACAGCCGAACCTCTTGCACAGAATTTTTTAACAATTTTAGCCAGAGTGGCAGGCAGCCATCGCCCCGCCCGTCCCACAAACGGCACGTGCGCTGACTAGATGTTTCCTTCAGCAGCCAGTACTGCTTGCCAGTGGCCGTGGACTTGACGTTTGCGACTCGCCACGACGTGAAGACAATGTTGTCTAGCAAAGACTGCGACTTTTCAGAGCACATTTCCGCCTGGCTTGACCAAAAAAATATATATTTGACGGGCTGGAATTGTCTGGTCTCTCTTTTCTGGTTTCTCGGCCGGGCCCCCCCCCTAGATCGAGCCAGACGTTGCTCGCTCTCTCCCTGCGTCGTCCGTGGGGAGGGGGGGGGGCCGTGGCCCCCCCCCTCTGCTCCCTCTGGGCAAAACCGAGCCTGGCCCGAGTGAGAGCGGTTTGGTCGTACACGAAGACAAAAAAAAGCAGAACCAGCCCCCCTCACCCACCCTTTCCCCCCAAAGCCGCAATAATCTCATGCAAATAAACAAAAGCCACGCACTGTCACCAGCCAACCAAGAAACTAGGGAGTTGGACCAGGTTGCAGGGCCAAGCCTCATGAAATTTCTGGGCGACATTACTTCCAGGGGCGAACTGTTCTCTGCTGTGGACATGAGGCTGCTGGCCACCATCCCCGACACTGAAGAAGACTGCACGTTTGTGCTGCAAGGCAAAACGCTGGTGGCCAGTGTCGAGGCCGACGACGGGTCGCTGCGTGTGCAGTACACGGTGCTTTCGGATAACCTGAGCTCGCAAACGCAGCTCGTCCAGGACACACGAAGCCACGAACTTGAGAAGCGCCGCCAGGAGCTGGCGCTGGCGCAAAAAGACTTACAGCGGCTGGAGCTCAAGCTCCGGCAGGACCCTATGGAGGACGAGACTGCCGGGCCACATTCAGGCCAGGAGTTAGTGAGGCTGAACCAGATCATTGGTAACCAGGCCAGGCAAATAGCACGCCTGGAACGGCCAGAGCTCGACGTCAAGTACACGGAGACCGCCGCGACAGTCAGCTTCAATCTCCCGCCCGGCCTGATCGTGCGAGCACCCGCGCTGTTTTCGCCGGGCCCGCTGCTGTGGTGCCCGAGCCGAGACTAGCAATTTGTTCGCGGACCAAGGTAGCCAACGTCAAGCGCGCCGGCGTGCCTGCGCCAATCGCCCTGCCAGAGGGTGGCCGCGCCGGCGCGCTCTGCGCCTCCACAGGCGGTGTGGTTAACCAGGAAAGGCTTTAATAAAAAGATTCCTTTTTGCATACTTGCTTTGGCTTCCGTGCCCTCTGTCTGGCGTTTGGGCCATGTCCGAAATCTGCCAGCGAGAGAAAAAAGTTAGCTGCTGTCTCTTTTTTTACCTAGTTTCGGGGCAGAAAAGATCGTGGGGGGACGGCGCCTAGCAGAACACAAGTGCTTAGCCTCGATCCCGCCGCTCGTGTTTTGCTGTTCACGAGGCCTCGCCAATCTTTTCCCTAGATTTTTTGACATTAAAAACTTAGCAGGATTGCTAAAATAACGAAATTGTTTTTTTTCTCGTGGTGTTTGGAACCCGGTGAATTTCACGACAAATCTTTTCACCGCAAATTTCGGTGAACCTCACGACAAATCTTTCCACCGCAAATTTCGGTGAACTTTGCGACAAATCTTCCACCGCCAAATTCACGACAAATCTTTCACCGCAAATTTCGGCCAGCGACTGAATTTTTTTTTGCCTTTCGACAATCCTGCTAAATTTGTGATGTCAAAAATTTCGGGAGACGGAGGCGGGCGGGGAAAATTACAAAAAAAAAATCAGCAGATTTCCCCGCCCGCCTCCGTCTCCCAAATTTTTTGACATCACAAATTTAACAGGATTGCTAAAATAACGAAATTGTTTTTTTTTCTCATGGTGTTTGAAACCCGGTGAAGTTCGCGAAACTTTCTTTTCGCCACGAATTTCGGTGAACTTCGCGTGAAATCTTTTCACCGCAAATTGCAGCAAAATTCACGACAAATCTTTCACCGCCAAATTCACGACAAATCTTTCACTGCAAATTTCTGCCAGCGACTGAATTTGTTTTTTTTTTGCCTTTCGACAATCCTGCTAAATTTGTGATGTCAAAAATTTCGGGAAAGATTGGCGGGCGGGGAAATCTGCTGATTTTTTTTGTAATTTTCCCCGCCCGCCTCCGTCTCCCGAATTTTTTGACATATTAAATTTAGCAGGATTGCTAAAATAACGAAATTTTTTTTTTCTCATGGTGTTTGGAACCCGGTGAAGTTCGCGAAACTTTCTTTTCGCCACGAATTTCGGTGAACTTCGCGACAAATCTTTTTACCGCAAATTGCAGCAAAATTCACGACAACTTTTTACCGCAAATTTGCAGCAAAATTCGCGACAAATCTTTCACCGCAAATTTCGGCCAGCGACTGAATTTGTTTTTTTTGCCTTTCGACAATCCTAATAAATTTTTTATGTAAAAAATTTGGGGAAAGAATGGCGGGGGGGGAAAATTACAAAAAAAAATCAGCAGATTTCCCCGCCCGCCTCCGTCTCCCGAAATTTTTGACATCACAAATTTAGCAGGATTGCTAAAATAACGAAATTGTTTTTTTTTCTCGTGGTGTTTGGAACCCGGTGAATTTCACGACAAATCCTTTCACCGCGAATTTCGGTGAACTTTGCGACAAATCTTTCCACTGCAAATATCGGTGAACTCTGAGACAAATCTTCCACCGCCAAATTCACGACAAATCTTTCACCGCAAATTTCGGCCAGCGACTGAATTTGTTTTTTTTTGCCTTTCGACAATCCTGCTAAATTTGTTATGTCAAAAATTTCGGGAAAGAATGGCGGGCGGGGAAATCTGCTGATTTTTTTTGTAATTTTCCCCGCCCGCCTCCGTCTCCCGAATTTTTCGACATTTAAATTTAGCAGGATTGCTAAAATAACGAAATTGTTTTTTTTCTCATGGTGTTTGGAACCCGGTGAAGTTCGCGAAACTTTCTTTTCGCCACGAGTTTCGGTGAACTTCGCGTGAAATCTTTTCACCGCAAATTGCAGCAAAATTCACGACAAATCTTTCACCGCCAAATTCACGACAAATCTTTCACCGCAAATTTCGGCCAGCGACTGAATTTGTTTTTTTTTTCCTTTCGACAATCTTGCTAAATTTGTGATGTCAAAAATTTCGGGAAAGATTGGCGGGCGGGGAAAATTACAAAAAAAATCAGCAGATTTCCCCGCCCGCCTCCGTCTCCCGAATTTTTTGACATTTAAATTTAGCAGGATTGCTAAAATAACGAAATTGTTTTTTTTCTCATGGTGTTTGGAACCGGTGAATTTCGCGAAACTTTCTTTTTCACCGCGAATTTCGGTGAATTTCACGACAAATCTTTTCCACCGCGAATTTCGGTGAATTTCGCGACAAAATCTTCCACCGCCAATTTCGGCTTACAGACTGACTTTCTTTTTGGGAAGGGAGTAGAAGAAGGAAAAAGAAAAAAAGGATGACAACTGTAAAAGGAGCGGAGGGAGAGGACAAGGAAAGAAAAGGCACCCAAAGAAATGCGCACTGTTCTGTTTTTATCTCTTTCTAATAGTAAGATGCAAAAGAGCAGCCATATAACTTATATCTAACTATTAAAAAGAGAGAGAGAGAGAACAGCTAGCTTTTAACTCTAAAAATGGCACAGAACTTTTTCGCACAATTGTTGCGGGACAACAAAGTCAGCGATCATATCATCAACAGACTGCCGCGCCTGGCCGCAGAAGCCACAGCCCAAGCCGCACAATTGTTGCAGGGGGACGACCTGAAAGGTGGTGTAATCCCTAGAATGCCGCGCCCAGCCCCAGCCACACAACCCGGCACGCTCATGCTGCCTATAGTTCTGCGCATGACAGCCTGGGGACTAACCAGGCGCATCACTGACGACAGCTTCGAGCGGGCGCTGAGCACGCGCCGCGCGCTGGCTATTATCCTCATGCTGCCTGCCGAATTGCAACCCGACACACACAGCCAGTTTATAGCAGACGAGCTCTACCGTATCCTCACGTTTCTACATTCCAGACACGTGTACAACGATTTCTTGACCTACCTCTCGCGGCTTTGCGCGCTGCTGCGGCGTGGCTGCGTGTACGAGTGCTACTACGCTGAAACACAACCGCCACAACCACCATTCGAAGTACCAACGCTTTCTTTCAGCATAAGAAATTACGAACAGAAACTGCAAGCAAGGGTGGCCAGAGAAGTGGCAGAACATACTCGCGTTGGCGCTTCCGGGCTGGGACAGATGCTGTTTTTCCAACGCTTGCTAGACCCCCGGGCAACTCTCGCTCTCTTTCTGTAGACTGTTTAGAAGCTCGTTTTTGGTACGTTGAACGAGCATCGCAGAGGTAGAAAAAAAGGAGGGTGTAAGGAAAAGGCTTGGCGAACAAGAGAAGACACGAAACTAGGTATGAGGGAGGGGGGGGGCCGGGTTGTCTGCATCCTCTTGGCTCTGTATTTTTTTCTGTCAAGCATCGGGGTGAGGGGCTACGCTACCAAAAAAAACCTAAACCCAAACAGACCCCGTACATAACACCTCTCGCGTTCTTCGCTACCCTTCCTCCCCTTTCAATCTGCAGGCTGTCTCGCTTCCCCTTCTTTCTGTCTAGTACCTTTTTTTTAGCTCCCCTCCCCCAAAGTTAAGCTTTTTTTTCTTTGATTTTTTTTTTGTGCGGCTCAGGCCCCATGCAGCAACGGAAGCGTGACGCGGAGATTAGGACACGAGGTGGGCAGACTGACCCCTCGCACTGCGTTTTCTTTGGTGCAGAACCGCCCGTCCCGCCAGACGCTGCCAGCGCGGTCTGGGTTTTCGAACATTGCCTTTACGAAAACGCTCTCAGGCACCACCTGCTAGAAGAAAAGCGCCACCATGGACACCCCGAGGCACGCGAGCACTACAGCCTGCAGCTTTCGGACCAGGAGCTGGCCATCATTGCCGAGGCTATGATAGGCAGACCCTGCTTTTACGAACACATGGATAACTCACATGACCCTTGCCTGGCTAACAGCGAAAAGATTCAGAGCTGGGGCTACGTTGCCGCCACCAGGTATGACCCGCAAGCAAGGTCACTGTTCATGTACACGTACCCGTACGACAACGAGGAGGGGATCACCAGCGTGCAGCGCCTGCGTGACCCCGACGGCCCCAAGGGCGCTAGTATCCAGCACGTGCGCAACATCGTAACCAACCATGCCTGGGTGCTAGAAAATTCGTACTGTAAGCGCGGCGCCCGCCCGGGCACGTACTTCATGGGCGAGTGCGCGCTGGCGCCCGAGAACTGCTTCGTGTACATGGAACCGGTCACCACTAGCTGGGACATTAATCTGTCGCACCAAACCGCGGACCTGAGCCGTCTGGCTTATAAGGAAAATTACCTAACCCGAGCCTCGCACGCCGCGGGCGGGGGCTGGGACAACCTGTTGGTTGCCTTCAACCCCGCCCGCCAACCCTGGGGCGTTCTTTGCGCGCCTCCGCAGACATTGGTGGGAAAGAAGAGCGGGGGGGAAACGGCGCACGAAAGAATGCTCGGCGTTCGGGGGGAGGGGCTGTTGGTTAAGCTTGCACTCCCGCCCCGCCCCGCTCATTTCAGGGCCTCGCTTGGCGTTGGGCGGCCTAATTCGGAATCTCTTTGGAAATCTATACCCAAACAAGCGCTGGACTTGCTAGCCATAAAAACCTATTCCTTACACAGCAACCGGCCCGTGATGGAGACCACTACAGAAACTAGGCTGACCCCCACCACCGCACTACCTCCGCAGGTAGTCATCGAGCAGGCAGCGGCCCCTACGGAGCCACGTCCCGCTGCGTCCGACGTAGAGCCAGCACAGCTCGACAGCAAACAACCCTTGACGCACTTGATTGCGGCGGCCTCGCAGCAGATCTCGCGCATTGCCGACGAGGGGCAGAGAACAAAGATAACGGGGGCGGTACAGTGCCTGGTTGACTCCATGTGCAGCGAGATAGCCGGACTGAAAGACGCGCAGCGAGAGCGTATTGCACGTTGCGCCGAGGAGGCTTCGGATGAGATGGCTAACTTCTACGGCCTGTTTCTGAGCGAGGAGCAACGCAAGGCCATGAACGCTGAGAAGCAGGCGTGGAGCAGTTCGGCAATGTCAGAGAGCGAGTCCGGCTTTCATCGCAAGTGGGTCAACGCCGCGCTAGCGGCCTTTACGCATACCGCCGCCAGCGCGGGTGTGGACGTACGACAGGGTGGCTGGGACGGTATTAGGCGCGCGCTGGCAGCACAGAAGAGCCCCCCGGCGGCGCAGGCAGTGCCAGTACCAGCCAAGTCGGAGCTGCAGCAGAAGCTCGTTTCGGCAGAGCGCCATGCGGCGGCCTCTCTCGTGAGCGCGGCGCCGGAGACTCTGCACAAGAGGGCCCGCAGTGAGTTCGAGGCACCCGCAGTGCAGACCAGCGCGGATGATCACCCATTCGGCAAGTATTTTATCGGAGAAAATACGCTGAAGCTGCGCGTGCCGGAAGGCCATTGGAATTCAAGGAGGGGGAGGCCTGAGCGGTCCGGCTAAGGGACACAAACAGAATTGAAGAGGGAGAGATGCCGGCCGAACGCACTCTCCAATTCTTTTTTTGGAAAAGTTGCGTGCACTAACTCTCTGTCCTGTGCTACGCCTGTACTTCTTTTTTGCGGCTGGTAAGCTATTTGGTTGAACTTGGCCCTCTTGTCTAAAGTTCGTACAAGAGGGCACGTCGAACGGGACAGGTTAGTGTTCATTCGAAGTCAAGACAACTTGCTCGTTTTCATTAAAATTGTTGTTGGTCTGAAGAAGAGCGTGCCAAGACGCAAAAGAAAGGAAAGATCCCGGTAAACTTATTTCTTTCTCCGGCACACCAGTGATTTGTCGACAAAATTTAATACGATAGATTTTACTTTTTTGTGTGCTAAGAATCGTGTCCGGCAGAGCCGATAGCTCCGTTGTCGTCAGGCGAAACAAAAAGAAACAAAAAAAAGGAAACAAAACGACCATGCACACGACGATACACACACGTATAATAGATATGTACACACAGCAACACACACACGACGATACACACACGTATAATAGATATGTACACACAGCAACACACACACGACGATACACACACGACGATACACACACGACGATACACACACACGACGATACACACACACGACGATACACACACACACGACGATACACACACACACGACGATACACACACGTATAATAGATATGTACACACAGCAACACACACACGACGATACACACACGACGATACACACACGACGATACACACACACGACGATACACACACACGACGATACACACACACACGACGATACACACACACACACACGACGATACACACACAAACACACACAGAACGATACACAGAACGATACACACACAAACACACACAGAACGATACACAGAACGATACACACACAAACACACACAGAACGATACACAGAACGATACACAGAACGATACACAGACATACACAAAAATAGTCACTTTCAGTTTTTGCCGAGAGAACAAAAGCCGCGGCAAATTATGTTGCCCCCCCCTCTTCATCTCAAGATTTGATCGCAACATTGCGAAAACCCAATGTTGCCAACATTGCGAAAACCCAATGTTGCCAAAATTGCGAAAACCCAATGTTGCCAACATTGCGAAAACCCAATGTTGCCAACATTGCGAAAACCCAATGGCAAGAACTGCGTAGTTGTAGTCCCAACAAAACCGAAAACCGTGTGATTTTAGGGGTTGGGCGCCTTTTCCAGGAGGGGGGGGGGGCCGGGCCGTTTTTTTAGTCTTTTGCGCGGCTTTTACTTGTACCTGACAGAACCAAGAAAAGCTTGAGTACTCTTTCTGGACCAAGAAAGTTTGAGTACCCTTTCTGGTATGCGCATGTCTTGCAAAGAAAGCAAGCCGTACGGATTCTGTGTGTGTGTGTGTGCAAAAGGGAAGTGCATTGGGTTGTGTACAGTCTTGTGTGTGTCTGTGTGTGTGTGTCTCTCTGTGCAAAAGAAAGTGCATGGTTTGTGTGTAGTCTTGCGTGCGTATGTGTGTGTGCAAAAGGGAAGTGCGTTGGGTTGCGTGCACAAACACACACACACACACACACACGACGATACACACACACGACGATACACACACACGACGATACACACACACGACGATACACACACACACACGACGATACACACAGAACGATACACATAACGATACACAACACACACAGAACGATACAGGCACACACAAAAATAGCCACTTTCAGTTTTTGCCGAGAGAACAAAAGCCGCGGCAAATTATGTTGCCCTCCTCCCCCTTCATCTCAAGAATTGCTCACAGCCGCAACATTGCGAAAACCCAATCTTGGCAAGCACTGCGTAGTTATTGTCAAACCCAAAAAAACCGCGTGATCACACGGTTGGGCGCTTTTTTCGGGAGGGAGCGGGGCCGGGCCGTTTTTTTAGTCTTTTGCGCGGCTTTTACTTGTAGGCGACAGAACCAAGAAAACCTCAGCACCCTTTCTGGTATGCGCATGTCTTGCTTTGCAAGCAAGCCGTACGGATTCTGTGTGTGTGTGTGCAAAAGGAGATTCATCAGTTAAGTGTGTGTGTGTGCAAAAGGAGATTCAGCAGTTGTGTATGTGTGTGCATTCATTCTAGATCTTGCGCACAAAAGGAAAGTGCGTTGGTTTGTGTACAGTCTTGTGTGTGTGTGTGTGTGTGTGCAAAAGAAAGTGAGTGGGTTGTGTGTGTAGTCTCGCGTGTGTGTGTATTCATTCTAGATCTTGTGTGTGCAGTCTCGCATGTGTGTGTGTATTCATTCTAGATCTTGTGTATGTGTGTCGGTGTGGTGCAAAAAGAAAGTGTGTGGGTTGTGTACAGTCTTGCGTGTGTGTGCCGCAAAAAGAAAGTGTGTGGGTTGTGTACAGTCCTGTGCGCGTGTACAGTCTTGCGTGTATGTGTGTGCATTCATTCTAGATCTTGCGTGTGTGTCTGGGTGGATTTTGTATGTGTACAGCCCTGTTGCGTGTGTGACTGTACACACAAAGCAAATGCATGGATTACGTGTTGTAAATCGATAATGTGAATTCTTCCGCACATCTTTGCACCCCCCTCCCACCCTTTTTTTGTTTGTAAAAACAGGCCTTTCTTCACCAGCATCTAACATGGACCCACCCACGCGCAAACGAAATTTGGAGGCTATCCAGGAATACATGGTGCTCACGAATTCGTTTGTTTGTTATTTTTCTAATAGTTGGTCTACTTTTTTTGTATAGGAATTCCAAGCGTTTTTAGCGGCCAACAACAAAAAGCATCAGACGACAAACAATAGAGTAATTGCTGATCGGCGTTTTCATGATTTTGCTAGTTTCTCAGTGCGGATTCCTTGGGGGTGTTTCTTGGCCACACCGTGTATTTCCTTTGCTGTCAGGGCCCTCTATCGCACAGCAGCACCTCCAATGTTCGGCGGGAAATGGTACATACCTTGCCATGCCTTTTTTACCTATCTATACAAACACTGTTTTCACCTACCAGAAAACGAAACCAAGGTGTGTCACTTTTGCAGTTTCCACCGCAAATGAGCAGCCTGGCCTTTCCAAGCCAGCAGCCTGCCATGAATCCATCGGACTACGCGCTGGTCTCCTCTCCTCTCATTTTTCGTGTTACCTACCTGTCTTGTGTACTTCCTTTGTTGTCAGAGCTCTCTAGCGCATAGTCTAGCCAGCAGCACCGCCAATGTGCCGCAGGGGATGGTATAGCATACCTATATACAAACACTGTTTTTTACCTACCAGAAAACGAAACCAATGTGCTGCTTTTGCAGTTTGCACCGCAAATGAACAACCCGGTCTTTTCCAGCCAGCCTGTCATGAATCAAGGCTACACGCTGGTCTCTCTCTCTCTCTCTTCATTCTTCGTGTTACACCTATCTGTCTTGTGTATTGCCTTTGCTGTCAGAGCTCTCTAGCGCATAGCTTAGCCAGCAGCACCACCAATGCGCCGCAGGGGGCGGTATATACCTTGCCCTACCTTTTTTTAGCTACCTATACAAACACTGTTTTTTACCTACCAGGAAACGAAACCAATGTGTTACTTTTGCGGTTTCCACAGATACTAAGCAACCCGGTCTTTTCCAGCCAGCCTGCCACGGATCAGCACGACTATACGGCGGTCTCCCACATTCTATCTCTCTCTCTCTCTCTCTCTTGTCTAGTCTTGACACACTCCTGTTCTGTTCCTCGTTTGTTAGATCCAAAGACATACTATGCTGTCAAGCCCTAAATCAGAATCGGCGCAGCCGATGGTTTGGGCTCCAACCTCTGCCCGCCCCCCTCCCTCCACTTTCTCCCCCTTCTTTCTTTTCTCTTCTCTCACTCCACTCTCTCCCCAACTCGTGTAGATACACCCGCTCTCTGCAACATTCTCCCCCTCTTTTTTTTACTCTTTGTTCTTAGCCGGTAAGCTCTCCTCTAGCCTATGGAGCGTCAGGGCCTTCATCCTCACGTTCGCTAGATAGCACCAATGTTCCGAACATACCGGTATTGACCTTGCACAGAACACCTCCCCCCCTTTTTTGCGTACAGCACACTTTTGGACTAATATGCCAAAAAAGCACAAATGTATCGTGTCGCTTGCAGCTGGCACAGCCGTTCAGGAACCTGCTCTCTTCAGACATAGCTGTACCAAATTACATGCCGGTCTCTACTCCCCCCACCCCCCCCCCCCCACGCCCTCTCTCTTTCTCTCTCTTTCCACACTCCTTGTCGGTTTTTTTGTTGCATCCCCAGACACACTCTGCTTTTTCAAGCCCTGCAACAGGCCTGGCGCAGCCGCTGTTTTTTTGTTTTCGCAGAGAAGCTCTCCTGAAGCCTTTGGAGCGTCAGGGGCTTCATCGTCGTCACTTTCGTCTTGCCTAACACAAGAACAGACACAGGTTTTTCCTTCTCTCTTTTTCTCTGCTGTTTTCTTTTTTTTCCTGCTTGTTCACGCATTGTTTCTTTTATGACCACAGTTTGCTATAAATAGTTGGCAGAACCTATGACGGCGAGTCACCCTGCGGTCGTCCCGTCGCACCCGGTGGTAGCTCACATTTCCCCCCCCCCCCCCTCCACTACCCAGGCCACCTAGTCTTCGCTCCCTGGCACAACCCTGCTTTTTTTTGGTGTGTGTAGGAACCCCGGGAGGCCCCGCATACCAGCGTGGAAATCTAGCAGAGGCAGTCGAACAGGTTCTTGCGCCTTCTTCTTTTTTTTGTGTGCTAAAAAAGGCACGTGTTTGTGTTAGCGTCAGGACGACAAATCCGGTCAGGAGCAGACTCTTATTTGCGAACAAACGCAGGTCTTTTTTTTCTCGACACTCTCTCTAAAAGTCGACTTTTAGAACCTCTTCATTTGTCTCGTTTTTTTGCTAGCAAACCACCCCACCCAGCACGCCGAAATTTTCCCCGAAGAAACAGCAAAGTCTATCCCTCAGCCCAGCCACTGTGCAAAAGTTGCTGCTCCTGGAGGGATTGCAGGCAAACAAGGAGATCGGAGACCCCACGAAGCTGGCCGTCGTAGAACTTTTTCCGCAGAAGCCCGAAGCCAACAAGAAATCGCTCCAAGCGGTCTATGGACACCTGCGTGGACACACGATGCTCTTTTTTAAGCTAGCGTCGGAGCATTTATCGGAAGTGTTGCGGGCCTGCCAAGATGGTGCTGTTAATGAGCTGCGGCTACACCTTTTGAAATCACAAGTCGAACCTACGACCCGATCGCGCGAGTTGACGTGGGTCCGGAAGAACATCACCACTCTGCGTATTACCGGCGAGGGCGTTAACGACTCCTTCTTGTTAGCGCTCTTCAAAGATAGGTTCGAACTGCTGTCCACGCTGCAGATTACGGACTGCCCGAACCTGGACGGAAGCTCGCTGAGTCTCTGTCTCTGTCACGCGGGACTGCTCCGTCACCTGTCCATCACCAAGTGTCCGCTCCTGCTGCGTGAGCCTATGAACAGCGCGCTCCAAGTCCCTCTGCCTGCGCTGGAACATTTGCGGATGGACCTGACGGCAAGCGCAGTCAATGTGCACGCTGCTTTGGTGGGTCGCTCCCTGTCGATCTTCACGCCCAAAGAGTGTAATGTCACGTTGTGCGTCAATATGTCCGGGCATGATCTGACGGAAGGTTCGGCCCTTCTCATCCATTACCTACGCCAGCTGGCCCTCCAGACCAAGCCTGTACTTCAGCTCGAGGGCTTGGATTTGATCGGGGCCAACGATTGTGACGAGATAAACAAGGCTACGCAGCTTAAGAGCATGGTAATTACCGTGAAGAAAAGCTTTTCATTGGGTAGACTGGCCCTGACCTTCGGGATGTTCCGGGGCCTGTACGAAATTCTGTTACAGCTGCTCAACGAGCGCAGACAGAATCCAGAGTTCTTTACTACTAACTTTGAACTACACTTATGCCAGCGGCTATCAGCCTTCAACAACCCTGACGACAACCCTGACGACAACAACGTGCCAGTACGCAGCGACGTGGTAGCCCTAGACCACCATATTCACTCCATACAGTTCGTGCGTCACGAGATCAATCGGTTCGACAAGGCACTTGAAACAACGGAAGTGATCGGGTCTGGCAAACCTTTTGCGTGGATCAGAGCTGGACAAATGTCCGTCAAATTTAAAGAGCCCTGCGGCACTGACGAGCAATCCAACATAGGTGCATACAAAAACATCTGGATCGTTTTGCTGACGAACTATTTCGGCTGGCAACTGGCGACAGTGCTAGAGCGCCTGCGTTTGATGTGCAAACCCTGACCACAAAAAAAGACTTCTTCCGTCAGCCACGCGGAGATTTTGACACACGTTGCAAATAGAGAAGAGATGGCGCGAGAGGAGGCGAGAAGTAGACATGTTAATAATAAAATTCGTTTTTTTAATTTAAAAAAATATCTCTGCTTTAGCTATGGACATAACCGTAGCACTGTGAAAGCTGTTTCAGCTGTTTTTTTGTCAGACACTTAAATGCCACTAAAAATCTGTAGAATTGTAGAGATCAGACAGCCAATCGCGCGCGGTACTGCTTAGCGAATCATAAGGCATACCGATCATGAGCTCTGCCAGAGCTATCCAGTGCTCGGCGGCGGACAAGGTTAGAATATTACTAGGGTTTACACCGGTAGGACGCTTGTCAGAGATCTGGCCGAACCGCAGCTTGTACTTTTGGATCGTCACCCTGCCCTGGACAAGTGGTGAAAAGTGAACGGTCTCCTTGCCCAGGGGATTCTGTTTCTGTATTTTGGCTGTGCTCGGTATGGGTTGAGACAGGTAGAAGCCATGCGCACTTGTTGCGTTGGGATCCAGTTTGGCCTTGTTTTCGTCTAGTAAAATTTCTTCTGCATTTCTGCGTTTCTTTTTTCCTGGCACCTTGACTACTGCTTCAGCTTCGTTGCGTTTAGCATCATCACCAGGCGTGTTTCGTCCTTTTACCTTGTACCAGCCGGCAGCAACGCATAATATCGCGAACAAAGCTAATGCCTTGAGCCAAAAAATAACGTTACCCTTTGAAGAATCATCACCTGTCATAAGGTTGTTTCCTGCTTGACCATCCCCGCCACGTGACGCTGCACTACCGGATTCTTCGGCCTGTGGTCCCTCACTTGGCTGCCCCCCGTCTGCCGCTGTGTCATTGGATTCTTCGGCCTGTGGTCCCTCAATCGGCTGCCCCCCGTCTGCCGCTGTGTCATTGGATTCTTCGGCCTGTGGTCCCTCACTCGGCTGCCCCCCGCCACGTGCCGCTGTGTCATTGGATTCTTCGGCCTGTGGTCCCTCACTCGGCTGCCCCCCGTCTGCCGCTGTACCATTGGATCCTCCGTCGTTTGCTTCTGGATCTACTTGCTCTAAAATTTGTCGTAAATCATCTGCAGCAGCAGACTGGCTCGGGTTATCTTCTGCATATTCGTCAACAATATCAGAAAGCGCTGTGATGATTTCGTTTCCACCAACATCCATCCACTCCGGAACGACGTCAAAGACCGGTAATGCTGGCGATGGAGAGGGTGTAGGGGCAGCAGCCGGGAATGATAGCGATGGTGAGTTTGATGATGATGAAATTTGTTCATTGCTTGTAGAGGCACTTGACTGACCAGCTCCTTGCGCAAAAATGTGTTCGAGTTTGGTTGCAACAAACTGAGGTCTTCCCGTCAACAAGCACACGACCAGGAGGACAAGAAAACCAAGGCTTAGAGAACCACAAGCCTTTAGGCCCTGTCCCTTGTTTTTCAGTATTTGTAAGCAAAGATTCACGTCTCTGATAGATAGCAAACGCCGCAGTTCTTCCCCGTGCTCTAGGAAATCGCGCAGATGCTCGTATTTGTTTCTAGGCTGATCAATCAAACCTAGCAGCTTGACGTAGACCGGTAGATTCTTGAAAAGATCAGCTTGCTGGGGCATTTTTTATTTTTATAGCAAAAAAAAAGCACATTAACGAAGAAAGAAGTTTTGAACCACTAGTGGAGCTAGTAAAATTCGGTGGGGAAGAGGGTGGGGAGGGGAGCGAGGGGGGTGGCAGGACGGGAAGAAAAAAGGGTTCCTACTTCCACGGTTTCACCTGTGCTCTGTAAGTTTGTGGGGAGGGGAAGGGGCTTGCGGGTGGGGGGGGGGGGGGGGAGAGAGGAAGGTATGCACACGAAACTGCCCCCAGAAGGTCGTTTCGTGCGCATTAACAATGCTCGACGCCCTGGCCTTCTCCTTCGCAGAAGGTGGGTGAGGGGGGGGGCCGGGGGGAAAGGACGGATTAGCCGTCAGTGCTTTTTTTCCCCGGCCCCCCCCCCCCCCCCCCCAAGTCCCCATTCTCCTTCCTCCAAAAAAGTGAGAGACAGAGAGAGAACAAAGTGTGGAGAAAGGAAGGGGGGGGGGGCGGGGGAAGGTAGTGCGCGACCTCCCCCCCCCCCCCGCTCTCTCTCTCTTCTCCTTACCTTTGCTCTGCCGGTCCTTTCCCCTTGACTCCTGCACACTCCCTCCTCCTCCCTACCACACACACCTCTTTGGCGCTTTCTTGCTGTCCCGGACTACATCCTCCCCTCCTCCTTCCCATCCAACCCTTCCCTCCCTCCTATTTCCGTGCTGCCCCATTTGTATCCGAGGATGATCATTTTTTTTCTTTTGTTCGTGCTAGACGCCCCCCCCCCCCGCGTGATGCACACCCCGCGGCGGCTGTGGCTGCTGTTCTCGCTAGGCGAGCCGAACCAGTGGTTCGTCACGGACTTTGCGTCGCGCTTGGCGCTGCTCAGGGCGGAAATGCAGTCGCGGCAGCTGCAGGAGATCGGCACGCGCTGTTTCAGCGTGGACAGCGCCAGGCACAGACTGTTCGGGCACGAAGTGGTTGAAATCACGGTCTTCGCGCCCGCACCCAGCGCAGCCTCAGCTTGTCTGACCAGTACGATAGCCGACGGGGACGCGGGCAGCGAAGAAACGGCCCGCACCTTACAAACGACCTTCAGCTCGTGCCAGTCAGCAGAGGAGCGGCTGCGGCTGGCTAGCGCGCTGCTGGGCTGCGGGGTATTTCAGACCGCTAGCGGGCTCGGCAGCGGGCACTTGTCCTTGGCCGAGGCGTTGCTGGACGTCTGCGGCAGCCAACTGTTGCCGCCCGCGCAGCTCGCAACCGTGCTGTTGCTGTGGCTGCTCGCTCGCCCGTGCACCTCCCCCCACGTTTGCACCGGGCTGTTGCCAGTGCGCGACTGGGTGCGGCTTGCGCTAGCCGCCTGCGCGGCGTTGGCCCCCGTGACAACGCCGCGCCCGACACTGGCGACGTCCGTTGACCTCAAGGACAGCGTGCTGCACCGCCTGGCGCAGTTCCGGTTGCTGGCGTCGCGCGCGCCCGCGACGCCCGCCTGGGCCGTGCTGTGGCTGCTGTGGCACGCCAACCATTTGGTGCCGGCAGACCCCTGGCCCGCGGGGGCAGCCAACGGTTCCGCAGAGTGGGCGCTGTGCCAAGCGCTGTCGGCAGCGGCCGGGCTGCCGTGGGCCGAAACGGCTAGGCCCTCGGCGCTCGACACAGCGCTAGACTGGCTCCGCCAGCCCGCGCCGGCGGCCATCCTCGCCGACAGCAGCAGCTGTCGCACTGCGCCAGCCGTTGTCCGCGGCGCGCTGTCGCCGAGCTGCGGCTGGTGCGAACCAAGTGCGGCGCGCCCTTGGTACGGGGAGCCCCGCGCCTGGGAGCCCGCGGCACCCACCCGCTGCCACGCCCGCGCAATCTGCACCGGGAGGGACGACTTCGCGGCCGACGCGCGCTGGTTCGCGCAACATCTGTCGTGGTACCAGGAACTGTCGGGCGCCACGGCGCAGGACGTGGACGCGCTGTTCGAGCTAGCGCTACTCGTGGCGTGCTGCCGGGGCCCGACGGTCCGCCCCAAGCTGCCCGACAGTTCGCTGCTCGCGGCCCTGTACGGCATCTGGCAGCGGGCCGGCTGGCTCGACGGGGAGGGCCAGCTGTCGCTAACCTCAGCGCCGCCGTCTCGCTTCTGGCTGCGCCTAGCCGGCTCCCTCGAAAAGGCGCCCGCCGAGGGCCGGGGGGCGCCAGCGGTTTCGGCCGAACAGTTAGCCGCGCGCATCGTTGACAAGGGCGCCTGCCGCCGCTGGTTGTACGACCGGCTGGTCCAGCCCACGGCGCGCTGCGCCGTAACGGCCGACAGTCGCGACACCGGTCTGGCACTGCTGTGGCTGCGAACGCGCGTCGCGGGCGCGCGCCTGAGCCGGGACAGTAGCAGCCTGACGCTGTGGCTGGACCAGGCCACAACAGCTACCGAGCGCGCGCTGCAACTGGTGCGGGCCCTCGGGCTCGGCGCCGAACCCCACAACCAAGCGCAGGGAGTTGGCGCGTTGGCGCGGCTGCAGTGCGCCAGGAGGGACTCGGCGCCCGACAACTCGCGTTTCCCCAGCTGGCCGCTGCCCAGGACAGTCGAGGGCTGGGGCGAGGGCGCCTTCACGTGGGGGCATTTGCTGCAGGCGGAGGCGGGACAGTGCGACAAGATTGAATGGACACTGGCGGGGCAAACGGCGCGGCGCGTGTGGTGGTCCACGTTCTGGCAACTGCAAGCAATCGACGGCGTCCGCACAATTGTTCTCACACCAGCGGCTTCGGTGGACGCAATTGAGTGGCTGGGCAAATGGCACCCGTGCTTCACGCCGGCCGGGGTGTTTGTGCCCGGGCCCGGGCCGCCGTTGCCGAAGTTGGCGGTCGTCGACGCGGGAGGTGTCCGGTGCTGGCAGGAGCACCAGGAGGGGCCGACGACGTTTGTTAGCGCGCGAGAAATTTCGGCCGCCCTCAGGGCGTCGCGGCTCGTGGTCTGGACCGGCGCGGGGCCCACGGCCGCGTTAGACCTGCTGGACCGGCTGGACTTTGGCAGGGTAGTGCTGGACGGCGAACAGTTGCCGGCGCCGCCGCCGGGCGCGTGGGGCGCGCGGCGGCACACCATTGCGTACTCGCCGGGCAACGCCATCTGCCGCGCGCAGCCCTGGACACAGTACCGGCCTTCGCCGTTCCATTTGTGGGGCTCGCTGCACGTGTCGTACCGCCGGCTTTCTGGCAAGGGCTCCCGGCCGCTGCTGGCCAGGTTCGCGCGCCTGCAAACGACCGGCCCGCCCCGCCGCCGCGGAGTCCTCGCGCGCGCCGTGCGCGCGCTGTGGCGCGGCCGTTTCTGGCACGCCGTGCCGCAACGCAGTGGCGAGGAAGACCAACGCACTGCACTGCGCCGGGGTTGGCTCGTGGCGCGGGACGACCGTTGGTGGCGCACGCCCGCACTGTACAATCTGTGCCTGTTGGAACTAGGCAGGGCCGCGCGCCTGAACGGAGGGCTGAGGCTCGCGGCGCGCACGTGCGTCGTGTTAGTACGTTCTTCGCAGGAGCGCGGGGGGGAGGCACGGGGAAAGACGCCCGCGCCGCCCGCGGCGGCCAAGCGGCTGCTGCTCGTCTGCGAGGTAGAAGTAGGGGATTGTGCCGGGCTCCGCTGGTGGCAGTCGGAGCCACAGGTGGCGCAGCTGGCGCGCTACCTGTGGCTCCATTTAGTGCTCGAGCCGCCGCTGCAGCCCGGCTGCCGGGAGCTGCGCCTGGCGTGGGCGGCCCTGCCGCCCGCGCTGCGCGCTGCGCTTCCGGATCCTGTGCACGGCCAAGTGTCCCAGCTCGAGGTCTGGCACGTCTAGGCCGCGCACTGTCACCTTCCCCCACGTCGTTTCCCCCCCCCACGCCGTTCCCCCAAAAAAATGGCCTTGTTTTTAAGCAGAAACAGTTAGAAAAAATTGCATGAGCTGGGGGGGGTTGGGAGAGGGGACAGTGCACTAGAGAACGGCGATCTTTACTCAGTTTTTTTTTAAACATTAAATTTAGTTCGGGGCCGAAATGCAAAAAAAAAATTCAGTCGCCGGCCGAGATTTGCGGTAGAGCGAGAAGTTTCGCGCGAAATTGGCTGGAGTTTGCGACAGGAGGAAAGTTTCGCGCGAAATTTGCTGGAATTTGCGACAGGTGGAAAGTTTCGCGAACTTGACCGGGTTGCGGACAACATGCGAAAAAAAATTTTCATTTCGGCCCCGAACTAAATTTGTGATGTCAAAAATTTGGGGAAAGATTGGCGGGCGGGGAAATTTAATGATTTTTGTGAATTTTCCCCGCCCTCAAATCTTTCCCTAAATTTTTGCCATCACAAATTTAGTTCAGGGCCGAAATGCAAAAAAAAAAAAGAAAAAAAAAAGAAATTCAGTCGCCGGCCTAGATTTGCGGTAGAGCGAGAAGTTTCGCGCGGAATTGGCTGGAGTTTGCGGTAGGAGGAAGTTTTCGCTCGAAATCGGCTGGAATTGGCGGTTACAAAAACTCATTTCGCGCGAAATTTGCTGGAATTTGCGACAGGAGGAAAGTTTCGCGAACTTGACCGGGTTGCGGACAACATGCGAAAAAAAAATTTTTTTCATTTCGGCCCCGAACTAAATTCGTGATGGCAAAAATTTAGGGAAAGATTGGCGGGCGGGGAAAAAAATTTCATTAAATTTCCCCGCCCGCCAATCTTTCCCCAAATTTTTCACATCACAAATTTAGTTCGGGGCCGAAATGCAAAAAAAAAGAAAAAAAAAGAAATTCAGTCACCGGCCGGGATTTGCGATAGGAGAAGAGTTTCGCGCGAAATCGGCTGGAATTTGCGGTAGGAGGAAAGTTTTCGCGCGAAATCGGCTGGAATTGGCGGTTACAAAAACTCATTTCGCGCGAAATTTGCTGGAATTTGCGACAGGAGGAAAGTTTCGCGAACTTGACCGAGTTGCGGACAACATGCGAAAAAAATTTTTTTTTTTCATTTCGGCCCCGAACTAAATTCGTGATGGCAAAAATTTAGGGAAAGATTGGCGGGCGGGGAAAAAAATTTCATTAAATTTCCCCGCCCGCCAATCTTTCCCCAAAATTTTTGCCATCACAAATTTAGTTCAGGGCCGAAATGCAAAAAAAAAAAAAAGAAAAAAAAAGAAAATTCAGTCGCCGGCCGAGATTTGCGGTAGAGCGAGAAGTTTCGCGCGAAATTGGCTGGAATTTGCGGTGAAAACGGAAGTTTCGCGCGAAATTGGCTGGAATTTGCGGTGAAATTGGCTGGAATTTGCGATAGGAGGAAAGTTTCGCGAACTTGACCTGGTTCCGGACGACACGTGAAAAAAGATTTATTTCGGCCCTAAAGCTGTGCTGGCAAAAATGTAGGGAAAGATTGGCCGAAATGCAAAAAAAGAAAAAAAAAATTCAGTCGCCGGCCGCGATTTGCGGTAGAAGGAAAGTTACAGCCACCGTCGCGCAATTGCGCCCGGAACTAGAATTCAACACGGAAACCTGTGCTTAAAAAGCCGGGGAGGGAGGGAGGAGGAGAAAAAAAAAGACTTTTCCTGTTTTTTTTAATAATCCTGGTTAAAGAGCAACAAACTTTTGGCTTCCTGTGTGCGTGTGTGTGTCTGTTTAAATTGTCAAAGACAAGACGGCCAGTATCAGCAGCCAGGCCCAGCAGACGCCGGCCGAGCTGCTGATACTGGCCGAGGAGAGCGCCGGTGGGAGGGTGCTGCCGTGCCCCGGTGCCGTCGTCGTCGTGGCTGGCGGTTGGGTGGTGGTGACGAAAGCCTCCCGCCACCTGTTCTCGCAGCCTTCGTAGAGCTCGTAGCCCAGCCCACGCGCCGGCGTGCTGAAGTTCAGCGTAGGCGCCGCGCACGCCTGGGCCCCCTGGCAATTGCAAAATGTACTAGCCCCAGTGTTAGAGCGCGCGTACAGTTCGAAGGGGTTGCTGATGTCCAGGCGCAGGCAATCCCCCGTGCCGTTGTAGGACAAGACCGAAATGTAGCGCACCACCAGGTACGCAAACATAGGGCCCTCCACAGCTCCAGTGCAGGGGCGCGACCACCTGTGCCGCAGCACCACCTGGTGGGCGGGACCGCCATTTTCAAAGATGTAGTCTCTGGCAGGCTCCTGTCCTGCCGTGTAGCCTGATGAGTAGCTGTTGTTGATAGCCTCCAGCACGTACTCGGACGCGATGCTCAGCCCGTCGCTGCACAAACCGACGTGCGCTCCAGCGTCGTCCCCCGAGTTGTTCACCCTGAGCCGCTCGACCGACAGTTTCACGCCCACGTCGCAGCCACGCGAGATCGTCAGCCGCGTTTCTGCCCCCTGGCCCCTCAGCAACGTAAGCGCCATGACGCCCAAAAAGCTGGTCTCCTCACTGCCGCGGAAGGCGAACGAGCCCGCTGCGCGAGTAAGACAGCCGCATTCCAGCAAACTACAGTTTGCGAGCGGGGTCGCGGGCTGGAAACAAAACGCTTCTGTCCCGTTCGGACACAAGTCGGGCGGACAGCCTGGGGGGAATACCTCGCCAAAGATCGAGCTTGAGCTTGAGCTTGAGCTGTCGCTGTCGCTAGAACTTGAGCTGTCGCTCAAGCTTGAACTATCATCCCTCAGGGGCCTTGTCCAATTACGATTGCAGCCCGTGTAAACCTCGTAGCCCCTCCCCCAGAGCGGCTCACTGAAATTCTGGACTGGCGCCGCACACTCTGCAGGGCTGCTACAACGGCAGCTGCCGCCAGTCCCCACGCCTACGCCGGCCTGTGGGTACAGTAGGCGTGGGCTGGGGACGTCGATGCGCAGGCAGTCCCCGGAGCCGGTGTAAGCTCTGTAGGTATTGTACATGATCAACAGGTACGCAGTTCCTGGCGTAGCGGTTTCGGGGCAGGGGCGGGCCCAACGATGGCGCAGTATCACGTCGTTGGGTGGGCCAAGGTCGTCAAACATGTACTCGCTCATGTGCGGGTACTTCTCCGTGGAAGGGCTGTAACGGTTGTCGATGGCATCCGTGACATTGTCGGCTAGAATCTCCAGGATGCCATCGGAGCACATACCTATCCACGCCCCTAGATCCAGCGTAAAGTTTAGTTCTTGCTGGAGCAGCATCATTCCCTGCGTTAGGTTCGTCAGCTTGGTCCCCACAAAAAACAGCAAATGCACATCGCAGCCCGCCGCAACTTGCACCCGTGTCTCCACGCCCTGCCCGTCGCCCAACTCCAGTGGTAAAAAAGCACCCAACTTCTCCTCCTCCGTGCGGCCCGCATACGAGAACGAACCTGCACCTTGCGCCAGGCAGCCGCACAGATGGCGGCTGCAGCTTTCCAGCGTGCTGGCAGCGTTCAGGCACATGACGCTTGTTCCCGGAGGGCACACGCCTGCCGGACAGCTAGCCCAGCAGGCTAACTGCAGGCCCAACGCTAGCAACAGCAGCCAGCTGTTGCTTGTGATCAGTGGCGTCGCAAACATGTGTGCGCTTCTTCTCTTGTTCGACTCTAAACTCTGCGCAGGTCTTGGGCTTCTTTCTGTTTATGTTCTGAACAGACAGAGCACAACTTTAGGATGGGGGGTGGCGTCTAAGCACGTGGAGAGGGCGCAAGAAATGTGGAGAGGGGTCCAACAGCAACCAAGATTCTCGGACCCCGCAAATCATCCCCCACCCTCCCCGACGTGCGGGACACCCCCCCCCCCCCCCTCTTTCCTCCCTCTCTCGCTCTCTCTCCCTCACCTCTCCCTTTCCACACCCCCCCCCCCCCCCCCGCCGCCCCCGAGAGAGGAAGCTCGCTCTCCTAGCCCCTTGCCGCACAAAGCAAGAAAAACAAAATTGTTCTTTTATTGGCGTAACCAAAACACAAAAAAAATGGCCTCATCCCCGGGCCCACCGTCTCCCGGCTGGCTGCTGGATGGCTGGTGCATAGACACTGCGGCGCAGGGCCAAATTATGTTGCGGCTCACCCAGGAAGCAGCGCGCGAAGAAGCCAAGGCCGCCGAACAAGTCTGGGTAGTGCTGTACAACGTGGCCGTGAGGTTCGACCGGCACCTAGAAGTCGCCGACCTGCTGGACTCGATGTGCATGACTCCTTTGCGCCGCCACGGCGACGACGACGGCGAGACGCGCGAAATGAACTGCCCCGTGCTGGAGCAAGGGCTCCGCGACGCCAACGAAGCGTTGCTGCGGGAGGCCTCTCTGGAGGGCCCCCACGTGTACGTCTGGACGAAGCCGCTGCCGCGGGCCGAGTGCGACAGCGTGGGCTGCGTCGTGGGCGACGTGAGCTTTTCGCGCCGTTCTTCCGCGGTGCGGACGTCCCTGTCCGAGCACCTGCTGGTGGACAAGGGCTGGGCGCTGCCGCTCGCCGTTTTCCCGCTGCACGTGAGTTCGCGGGGCCGGCTGCGGCAGCTGCTCGGCGCCGACGACGTCGTCGTGCCCGACAGCGAACCGCTGCTGCAGCAGCACGGCGCACGCTCGACAAGCGAAGATAGTTAGTCCGGCTCAGACACGCAATTTTCTCCGCCACCGGTTATTTTTGTTAGGCCTCTCACTCTGATTGGTGTGTGTGTTTTTTTTAATAAGAGGTTTTTTGCGCAACAGCAAAAATTTACACCAATAAAGAAAAAAACTTACACTTTCTGTGTTGTGTTTCGCTTGTGCACGTAGGGTTGTATGTTTTTCTTGGACAGCAGTACTAATCTTTCCTGATCTGATCTGAGACGGCGCGTAGCCATTAAAACAGGATTTGTGGGCGTAATCTGTTCGGCCATGTTGAATTCTTGGTCAAAGACAGCCACAAAGCTCGAGAATAGGCCTTTGTCCAAGACACTAAATTCACAGATGACCAGCTTGACAGTCAGAATGTCCCTGATACTGCATGCAATTGCACGCCATCTGTCTGCTTGTACTGATGGCAAAGACGAATACAGCATGACTGCTTTGTAATTGCCGATTTGATTTTTTGTCTATTCTTGCAATGCTGTTTTAGACGTCACTGGATCTTGGCGGAATTCCGCTACCACTTTGCTTGTACTATTGTCAAGCATGCAGAGAGCAGGGGTTCCTAGTATTTTTCGGGATTCAGTTATTCCCAACAATGCGTATTGCTGTGGTTGTTCGGGCAGCGCAGATAAATCGTACAGGCGAAAGAATTGTTGGTCCTGCAGCGTCGGGGGCGATCGTCCGTATTTTAGAAAAAGGCCCTCCCTGTCGACTGTCTTGGACAAGAGCCTGGTCACTCCTTCCGAAAGCGGGGCGCACACGGTACCGGAGAACAGCATGTTATGGGCTGTGAAAAGGAGCTTGGTCCTGATGGCAGGGGGCAACTCTATGTCATGGCTCCCCCGGACTAGTTGATCCAGTGCCAGGACCCTTACTATGCTCTGCAACTGCTGGAGCTCCACCTCTCGATCTTCCAGAAAAGACGGCGGCTTGCGGAACGAGCTCCACGTCGTACCGGGAAGATCCTTTAACACTTCGTAGGCAGGTCTTGTAGGCTGGGAGCACAGCTCTTTTCGGAACTCAGTCCAACCAGATTTTAAAACTCCTTGGGTCTTTTGACTTTGCATGCTGGCAATGCCCTGCCAGCGCCATAACAGTACGGCTATTTCGCACTCGTCCTGTAGAGCGGTGTCGCGAGAAACATTCATCGAACGTACTTTCGCATACTTGTAGTCATTGGGAGTCTTCTTCTTCTTCAGCTGTTCGAGGACAAAGCAGTGATTTCCGCGCGCCGCGCCGGGTACAATTTCGACGAACTGGCTGGAGGACCCCCTCGTCCACGAAGGTTCTTTAATATATAGTAGAAAAAACATTCAAATTTCCCTATGTACCCAAAAAACTGGATAGTCCGGCCCGTTTTTTGTGAAGCGGGAAATTCCCGGAAAGTCAGCTTCATCACCTCACACAGTCGATGTCGGCCGGTCCGATTGATAGTTAGAGAATGTTTTACGTGAAATTGACAGTGTGTAAAATATATTTTTTCAAATTTTACCACAAGGTTAGTTAGTATTGATATGTACATTATATTAATAATTAAAACCTGCTGAGACATAAATAGTTGAATCTCGTGCAAAGCGAACGTCAAATCAATACTTATATTAATAAGACACGCCCCTCTGATTTCACATATAGCTTCCCCCAGTAGATTCTGTTGATGGCACTAGACCTGGCACCCTTTTTATTATGAATATTAATAGCTAAACCTCTACTGGAAGCGAAGGGGAAAAGCAATTCAGTAGCCTAGGATGTGACGCGATCATAGCATCTGCTATTAGCGTGTAGCACAGCAAGAGGTGAGCTTGACAAAAAAAAAAAGATAGATAGCGAGGCCGCGAGTCTGTGTGTGTGGAGGGGGGGGGGGGGGGGGGGGCAACAGCAGGAAGAAAAAAAATCATTACAACCACAGGGCATTACTACTATTCAAGGCTGCCACTCCTTTTTTCGCCGTCGACTCTATTTTCTCGCTGTCGCCTCATGTTTTCACAGCAACTGACTCTATTTTCTCGCTGTCGCCTCATGTTTTCACAGCAACTGCCTGAAAATGAGGGCGTACACAAATGTGGATGGGTGTAGCGTGGCGCTGCTGATTCCGAGCGCAGACTGGGATGGGAAGCCGCCGTCGCGATCGCCTTGAGTAAGTCATGATTATGATGTTGACTTTTTTGGAGCCATGGTAATGCGACGGCGTTTGTGTTTGGTCACCCCGCTACCAGCTCGACTGCGCGAAGCGTTGGGCAAATGATAGCGGCAACGCCACTTATCGTTTTCGCTGTCGGATTTTCTCTTCTTATTCAGACAGTGTCTGTCCTTGTTCTTGATGAAGAAGTTGCACCGCACAAAGTTGTCATCTTCGCCTCCTTCACTCCACTCACTGTCGGTGCTTGCCTCTTTGCCTTCTTCCTCGCTCCCTTCTTCGTCATCTTTCTCGCTCTCTTCTTCTTCATCTTCTTCCTCGCCCTCTCCTTCGTCGTCTTCTTCCTCACTCCCTTCTTCCTCGTCCTCGTCCTCTTCTTCGTAATCTTCTTCCTCGCTCTCTTCTTCTTCATCTTCTTCCTCGCCCTCTCCTTCGTCGTCTTCTTCCTCACTCCCTTCTTCCTCGTCCTCTTCCTCGTCTTCTTCGACGTCTTCTTCCTCGCTCTCTTCTTCGACGTCTTCTTCCTCGCTCCCTTCTTCCTCGTCTTCCTTGGCTTCTTCCTCTTCTTGCTGTTTCTTTTCTAGTTTTTCTCCACCTCCTTCTTTTCGTGCTGCTGCTTCTTCTTCTTCTTCTTCTTCTTCTTCTTCTTCTTCTTCTTCTTCTTCTTCTTCTTCTTCTTCTTCTTCTTCGTCTTCTTCGTCTTCTTCGTCTTCTTCTTCTTCTTCCTGTCTTTCTTCCTCTCCTGAATTTGATCTGAGACAGCGCTGTGAATCCTCTGCATCCTGATCGGACCACTCGAGAATCGGACGGTCTGCCGTTCCTTCTTCTGCATCATCGACGGGAAGTTGACTGTCATGCAGGCTCTGCAAGAAAGCGATCGCTTCCTCATCCAACCTGTTGGCTTCTCCGTTCACTGAGATCTCCTTGCCTTCCAAAGTCTTACAGACACACTCATAGGCTAGATTCCTAGCTTCTCTTCCCGTGGGAGTTTTCTGTTTGATAGCCCTTATCCAGAATTGAAATCCAGCAGTGTGTTTCCGCCATATATGAAACAGCGTAGAGGTTATAGCATGTCCCAACTGGACTGGTAGGTCGCTACGGTCCGTAAGACAAACTGACATGTTCTTTTGTGGCATAGTATTACACGAAACTTCGCCACGAATGGCCTGGCCGAGTTTGCCCATAAAAGCAAAGAACCGCACTCGAAGGCGCTCTTCCGCTTTTGGTAAAACATAGCATAGGGATTTGGTTTTGCCCTTGAAAGGAATAGGATGGGTTTTTTCATGTATTTCTGGACATCTTGGCCAAACGAACACGGACTGCTTGTCGAGAGAGGGATTGCCCAAGCTCCAAAACTCATGCTCATCCCGGTGCCCGTCGTTAACAAAGGTTTCTTTGTACACGCGAAGGCCAACTGACTGACTGGGCAAGTCCATGCTGTGCTTATGCAGAGCCTTGGCGCCAGCTGTCACAATGCGATAGTTCTGATGTTGGTGTCCCTCCAGCATGACTAGTGAAACAGGGCGACCGTGGTACGTTCTTCTTTCACTGACATTCTCGACTACGTAAAACGCCGGCGCCAGACTGAGCAGGCTGCGACAGCTAGATTTGACTCGCGGGAGGACTCTCGGTATCGGCATCTTTGATGTAATTATCAGCTTGCTGCCTTTTCCAGGGAGCTTGGCAGATTGTAGCCTCGCGGCGGCTTCCTCCGTATGCTTTTCGTCTCGTTGGAGATACTGGTGTAGGCGGAGTTGTACTGCTGCTTGGCAATCCTCTTCCTTCTCAAAGAGCCGTACATTTTTAGGCAGCCCCAGGGCCTGGCAATTGGGAGGAAAGTTCTGTAAGGCCAGTCCTCTGACTTTTTTGTTGACTTGCCGCGGCTGCCCAGTCGGACTCATGACTTCTACTTGCTCCTTCTTGGTTCTTCGGACAGTGGTGAAACCAAACTCCATGTTGGTCATTCGCCACTTATATGTGTCACTCTGCAGCTCGATGGATTGCCCTTGTTTGTCAACTGGCAGGACCGGTCTTGATCCTTTTCGCAGACAGGAATTGATCTCATGGATGGTTGGCCCCTTGAGTACCACACCAGTTGCGTCGCAAACAAGATCATAACTGAAGATGTAAAACATCCAAGGGAGATCACCCGCCATTAGACCTATATTTTTCAAGAGGGTTGGCATGTTCTTGAAAGACTTCTTGTTCCTCCACCGCCTTCCAGTGCATCGCTGGTCTGTCCTCCAACGATACTCAAACATATTCCAGGCCACGCCATCCAGCATCAGAGTCACGCTGACTCTGTCTCTGTAAAGTCTGGACATGTTCTCACGGACGGACGCGCTACCAAGGGCGCCTGCCTCCCAAAAATAGCGCACACTTTGTTCCACGGTTTTTCTCATCTCAGCCACGGTGGGAAAGGGGTTGAGATGGTGTGTGAGATAGAAGGTTGTCTCTGGGCGCGTGTATCCATGTCTGAGTTGTCCTCCTTCGTCGCGCATTGCAGTGTTGACTTCGTTGTCAGTGCTAGCATGGACGTTCATAGCACAGTCTCCATAACTTACGGTCAGCGAGGAACCCATGTGCAACATCGCTAGAAGCTTATCGTACAACTTGTCCCTCAGGCAGTATACATAGTTCCTTCCATCTGTACTGGACGTCTTTAGTTCCTTGGCATGCAGTAAGACTTTGCAAAACTCACCAACCTTGTCCTTGTTGTTCACTTTTAGCAAGTAATCGTCCGAAGGGGTCTGAGCTGCGTATTTAGCCATAAGTACTTCTCCTTCCTGAGTGTTCTCTGACACAGCACCATGCTTGACTAACAAGTCTTCCGATTTGGGACTCAATGCGCACGCCAGGCCCAAGGTAGCGTCGACGTCAATTGGGTACAGATGGTTCCGTTGTGCATCAGCAGTGACCTTCTTGAGAACGACCATGAAATCCAGAAGACTTCTGGCATCGTCCTTTGGAACTCCACCCACACGAAGCCTTCTAACATGTCTGTACCCCATTTGGCGAAAGCCTGACCACAGAGTGCTTTCTTGCCCCAGACTACCCCTCGCCTTCACTTTGATGTTGAGGTCGTGGGGCACAGCCCTATGTGTCGCTTGGTATCTCTTACGGTATGCAGTATCCAGGATGTTCCGTAACCTTTCCACTCCACCATTTACTTCGATCCGAAGCTGCTCTGAGGTCAGTTTGTCGCGAGAGCACCAACAAAACGTTGCCCCGTCCATGAAAATTCTTTTCGTGACCAACTGCTGTATGTCCTTTGCTTCTAAACTGGTGAAATGGTCGTTCCATCCCCACGTGAAGTCTTTCCAATTCGTTTCCGTGAAGAGTAGAAAGATTTTGGCAAGCATTTTGCCTTTCATAATGGGCCTACCCTGTGTGTCCTTGAGCTCCAACCTCCCAAACACCATCGGACAGAGTAAAAAGTCTTCTATAGAGTCATTGCGGTGTCGCTTGCCATCTGTAAAAGTGAAATGCAGAATTTCCTGGGACTGCTGTTTGCACTCTGCTCCTCTTTTGCGTGCGCACGTAGTGGCGGGCCTGGACTGATCAAAAGCAGCAAACCCCGCCGCCGCCATCGTCGCCTCCGTGGTGGTGGTCGTCGTGGTCGTCGTCGTAGTGGTCGCGGTGGTGGTGGTCGTGGTCGTCGTCATCATGCCGCTTGACATGGAAACAGTCTCGGTCTCTTTTATGCATTCCTTGGTCCCCGACGCCAAAGGGCAAACTTTCTTTTCCAGTACTGGAGCGCTTGCCGATAGCACAAGCGTGGATACACACCGCGTCTCCTTGCCGTGCGCAATCAATTGCATTGGCGACGCGCCGCCCCAGACAGGAAGAGACCAACCCAGGACTGTGAGCATCCATATATGGTTTTTGCCAGTTCCAAGACGAGTATCGCCACCTTGAGCGACCGACCGAATCTGACCAGTCAATGTGTGAATTGTCAGATTGTATCGCTCGCACAACAAACGAGCGATATCTGCGTTCCACAGCACAGGTGCATCGGGATGAGGTTCTCCTTGTTCACATCGACTGAGCAACTTCCGAAACTCGGCGACACTCAATGAAAGCTGTTCCTTGTACTTGGCTTCGTCGCATATATGGCGCTCGTTCTTCAGCAAATGTTCCTTCTGCTCCTTTGGCAAGTTGTCAAACAGTCTGCAACACTCTGCACGAACAGAGCTGGCAGTGTGGCGACCGCCCTCAATACGGTGTGCATTCATCTGCCGAGCGATGACCTCGAATCCGCCATCTGCGCATTCGGAACCCAGCGACCAGCCGAGCTTTTTCTCTAAGTGTTGGCTAAGCGACCTTACCGGTTTCTCCTTCGCCCCCAAGCACATGTCCTGGATCTCGATTCTTCCCGCGTCCGGTGGCATCAGAGGCGGAGGGTCCAGCGGAGGGGCAGCAGATTTTTTCTTTCGACCTTCCTTGCTTGCAAACGGCAGCCGCTGTTGTTCATGCGCTGCTGCTTGGGGATTTAAGGTTGGGGACGAGAATAATGACGCCGAAGGTGAGGATGACGATGCGGATGAGGACGAGGAGGACGAGGTTGCTAAGCCACCGGTACCACTGTTTTCTGGATTGCTACCTGTTTTCCCCTTGTCATCAGCTGGGCACGTCATTTTGAAGAGACACTTTTCTCTGCTTCGGTTACAGCGCAATGTTTTTGTTCCATTTTTCTCCTCCCAAACGTGCGCTGCCTTGCCGCAATGGCAAGTGTTCGTACACGCAACGAGAGTGTGACTCTTCCACAGGAAGAAGCCACAGGACGGCCTGGCTTCGCAACCAAAGTATGCCCTTCCCGAGTTCTTCTTGCTAGTGGATAACCTTTCCCGTAGTTCATTACCGCAATGGCACTTAATGCTGAGCTTTGCACTTTCGCGCTGCTGCTGCTCGTGCAAGTTCTCCTGTGGCTCGTCTAAAAACACACAAATGCGCAATATTCCATGAGATCCAAATAGCGCAAGTAAATTGGTGGGAGGGGGATATCAAATTATCTACAGAAAGCCAAACAGAGTGCACTGGGGGGTGAGTAAGGCTGTGGAATTATACCCCGAGTTTTGTGATCAGCTGTACTGCCTGTCTGTGGCACCTGTGCACAAGTACAGAGTCAGGCATAACGGCTGAACACTTTAAGCTTTTGCACACAAGCGAAAGGAGATATTGCAAGGTACCAAGCCCAAACATTGCGTATGTGCCTCCAGTGCGCCGAAAGCGGGAGCAGGTAGCGATAACCGGCCGAAAATCAGGTAGACACTTTTGTAGATGTCTATAGGGGCTCCATGACGCTCTACAAGATGCGGAGACGCTTCGGGGCTCCACGGCCGAACAGATTGATCATCTGTATGAAACCACTTTCCTTCGTGGTTTCGCACCTAGTGAACAGGCAAGACAACACAAATTCATGAATAGCCGCACGGTACACAGTGACAGAACGAAGGCTGTAGTGTTCTTACCAGGGCAGTATAGTGTCCTCTATCCGTTGTCGGGCCCGAGTGCAGCACGTAGGCAAAGATCTCTGCTTTCGTACCACCGATTTCAACATCGCCGATCGTTTTCACAGAGGTAAAATTCTTCCTATGGTTGCCTGTAAATCGTTTGATTTGCAGAGCAAAGACAGGAAGGCTCTGCGGATCTGCGTGCACTGCAACTTTTTTGGACGCGCTGTTGTGGTTACAGGCCTCGCATTTCCGTTCCACTTTTTCATCCCGAAAATACTTCGAAAGGCAAGATGCCAAGGTTGTTTCTCCGTTGTTGGGAGGGATGGCCAAGGAGAGCACCGCTGGGCTCAGCTTTTCGATATGTTTGCTGGCTTTTCCGCAACCATCGCAGCTGAAGTTGGTAGAAACCATAAACTCGCCTAGATGATGTCCCATGTCGAAGCGGGCCACAAGCTTGATGTAAGCTTCGTGTGGATCTTGCTGTCTTGCGGGGTCCACACCGACCTCTCCCAGCGCTTGCAGTAACGCATCATGAGCGGTTTTGATTTGCAAGTTGGGGTTGCGCAGAAGTGCACAAGTTTCGAAAAGGGGATTTTCTAGCCCAGCTGCAGGCAGGACAGGCACAGCTGCATTGACAGCTTGAATCATAGCATTTGCAAAACAATTATTCCTGTAATTTGTTAGCCCTTGCGGGGCGCCTGTGAACTTTTCAGTTCGGCTGCCTGCCGAATTGCTCGGCTGTTTCGTGTGGTTGTCGAAAAGTCGGCGGCCAGCAGCAATATCCGCATAGGAACTTAGAGTGAGTCCCGACGTCGGCTGGTACCGCTTTGTTTGTGCATGTGCTAGCCCTAAGAGAGCACACAGTTGACAGGTAAGGTTTGGGATAAGATTCTGACAAATTACCACTGCTTCCATTTACAGACGCATCTCCTTTCTGCATGGGCCTGTACAGGTTGCTCAGCTCCCTGCAAGTCTTTGCCTTTTCCGAAGGTGCCTGGGACGTGCAAACAGAAATAAGCTTACGATTTCTCACTCCTAACTATGAATACTCGCTGCTGTGCGGGGTCGGCGGAGGGACCCCTCCGCCGACCCTGTCTATGCACCCCTGCACTCACGCTCGCGCACCCCTCTCAACGCACGCCTGCTCTCACGTGCCTCTGCTCACGCAGGCCTTCGCAAACACACACACACACACACACACACACACAACACACACAACACACACTCCACCGATCATGCTCACCCAACCTTGCGCGCACACACCCCTCCGCCGATCGTGCTCACTCACCTGTCACGCACCCCTGCTCTTACGCGCCCCTGCTCACGCGCACACACATGCCCCTCCACCGATCATGCTCACGCACATCTGCACAGACATGCACCTCTGCGCCGATCATCCTTATTCACTCCTGTTAAAGCGCCCCTGCTCACACCGAAGCTCACGCACCCTCCGCCGACCCAGTTTATGCTGCTCTGCTCTCACCGCCCTGCACTCGCACACCTCTGTTCACGCACCCCTGCGCACACACACGCGGACCCATCCACCAATCATGCTCACGCACTCCTGCGCGCGCGCACACACACACAGGTGACACACCCCTCCGCCGATCATGCTCACGCACCCTGCTCACGCGCCCCTGGTCTCACGCGCCCCTGCTCCAAATCCTGACGAGGCTACAATAATAGGGAACGCAAGCTAGAGTGACATACAGAAAGACACAAAGAAAGTGACCCTTTTGAGGCCTGCAGAACGCTCAGTAGGAGCTTCCGTGTCCATCTCAAGGCGTGTGCGTCCTGTACAGAGCAAGGTATATTCAGAGGCATGAAATGCAAAGGTGGAATGACAGCAACTCACCGTTGTCCATGTCCGAGGGTATGGGAGCTGCTGCCATAGAGCGACCGTATTCATCTTCTTGCGTCCACGGCACTTTTTCCCCTTCAGCCTCTGAGTTGAGCAACTGCTCGATATCAATGCGCCGCCGACCACCGCCTACCATCCAAAGACGCGATTGAATAGCATATCAAGCTTGCCCCTAAACTTTACTTCTTCCTTTTCTGATTGCACGAACTGGAACAACGCCTGACTCAGGCGTTTTGCGCCCATGCATTTCCAGACCGCAGCTTGTGTGGCTAAACTCGTCACCCCGCGCAGGAGCAGCCATCATTATACAGTGGAAAAAGTTCCATGGTCGTTTCCTATCCCTGTTCCCCCCAAACTTTCCTCTTTTGTTGCTATTCTTGTTGTTGTTGTTGTTGTTGCCTTTACCCTGTGCCCACAGGTATCGTGCGTTTCTGAAATGCGCCGTAAAATAAAGCTTGCGGCCTTTTCTCTCTCCTACCTGATGAAGAGGGGCCGTCCTGGTCCACCATGAACACCTGCGGAAACGAAAGATCAACGCTTCCTCTTGGAAAAGCTATATAGACAGACATGCAGCATGATGGTATATGTGGCGCTTGCGCCGCCCTGTGCGAAACGGTGCCGTCCAACACAGCAGTACTACTATATTAGTATCAAGACAAACTTTCTTTTCCTACGCGAGCTCCTATCTTCCCTTTCCCTTCCGTTGTCCCCCCTCCTCTATTCCCAGTGCAGCGCATTTTTATTTCCCCCCCCCCCCCCCCCCTTCCGTTCTCTCGTCATACATTTTATTTCCTTTTCTCCCTTCCCACAATCCACCCCCCCCCCTCCTCCCGTTTCTCTTCCAACATTTTTGCATCTGGCGGGTGCCCATCGCATCCTTCCCTCCATCCTCCCCTCCTCAAATACCCCCTCCTCTCCTTATTCTCCAGTCGATCATATTTGTTTCCGGGCCCCTTCCACTCCTACACCTCTCCTACACCTCCACCTCCACCTCTCCTTCACATACACCTGCAACTACACCTCTCCTGCATCATTCCTACACGTTCATCTGTACCTCTCCACTGACAACTACAGCTTTCCTACACATACACATACAACTTTCTTTTGTGATCTCCTTTTTTGTGCATAGTGCTATTATATTAGTATTAAAAAAACTTACTTTTTCAACGCGAGCTCCATCTTCTATTTCCCATCCACTGCCCCCCCCCCTCCCCTCCTCCCTTCCCAGTGCAGCGCATTTTTTATTTCTTCCCCTCCCCTTCCTTTCTCTCATCACACATTATTTCCTTTCCTACTCCCCCCCCCCCCCACACACACACACCCTCCTTCGCTTCCCTCCCAACATTTTTGCCCCCCCCCCCTTCCCCTTGTTCTCCAGTCGATCATATTTATTCCGGACCACTTCCACTCCTACACCTACACACTACACCTCTCCTAACCTACACCACCTCTCCTTCACGTACACCTACAACTACACCTCTCCTGTACTTTTCCTTGTACCTCTCCTACATTCCCCCTCCTCTCATCACACACTTTATTTCCTTTGTTCCCTGCACTCCCCCCTTCCTCCGCTTCCCTCCCGGGCGGCCGCCCATCGTTTCCTGCCTCCTTCACTCCATCCTTCCTTCCTCCCCCCCCCCCCCCTCTCCCCTCCAAAGCAAATCAGGCAGGTTGCTTGAGGTCTACCTTGCCCCGGCCCGGATGTGTCGAGAGGAAAGTCAGGCACATCCTCGTTCGTCCATGGGTCGACTTTCCCTCCAACCCCAGAGTCAATCAACTCTCCCATACCAATCCAGCGGCACGGACTACCACCTGCCATACAGCGACGTGTGTAGTAGCAAGGCAGTCAGAGTAGGAGGCCAGGCAGGAGCAGGCGGATAGCAAAAAGGGCAAGCAGCGCAGGCCTAGGAGAAGTCAAAAACGGCGGGTGCCACTGCATGCACGGTGGGTAGGTAGGCAGGCAGGCAGGTAGGCAGGCAGGTAAGCAGGTAGGTAGGCAGGTGCAGGTAGGTAGGCAGGCGCAGGTAGGTAGGTAGGTAGGTAGGTAGGTAATTAGGCTGGTATGTAGGTAGGCGGGTAGGTAGGTATGCACGTAGGCGGGTAGACACATAGGTAGGTACGCAGGCAAGAAAACATCGGGAATTTACAGAAATAAGTAGTCTTCCCAGAACCCAGACACGCACACACCGCAAAAATGCAGAAGACCAAAGGGAGTTCTCCCTTTCCCCCCACGACCACCCCCCCCCCCCCCCCCTACAACCACGGCCCCCCCCCCCCTTACAACTACTGCCCCCCTCCAACCTCGCCCCCCCCCCCCCCCCCCCCCCCCCCCCCCCCCCCCCCCCCCCTCCCCGCTCCTACAACCACGGCCCCCCTCCTGCAACCACTCCTTCCCCCTCCCCCCCCCCCTGGTATGTACGCAGGTAGGAAGGAAGGCAGGTAGGAAGGCAGGTAGGTAGGCAGGCAGGTATGTAAGAGGGCGGGTAGGTATACGTAGGTAGGCGGGTAGGTAGGCTGGCAGGTAGGTAGGTAGGCAGATAGGTAGGTATTAGGTAGGCTGGCAAGTAGGTAGGCAGGTAGGAGTACTGGTAGGCGCAGCAGTAGCAGCAGATGCTGCTAGTGCAGCAACAGAAGCAGCAGCGCTAGGCAGCAGCAATAGCAGCAGCAGCGGCAGTAGCAGCAATTGCCAACTCAACAACAACAACAACAACAACAACAACAACAACAACAACTAACAACAACAACAACAACAACAACAACAACAACAACAACAGCAACAACAACAGCAACAACAACAGCAACAACATCTCGACAACAACAACAACAACAACAACAACAACAACAACAACAACAACAACAACAACAACAACAAAACAACAACAAACAACAAACAACAAACAACAAACAACAACAAAAACAACAACAACAACAACTACAACAACTACAACAACAACAACTAACAACAACAACAACACCACCACCACCACCAACACCAACAACAACAACAACAACAACAACAACAACCAACAACCAACAACCACAACCAACAACCAACAACAAACAACAAACAACAACGACGACGACAACCGACCTTGTGAAAATCTTGCTTGCTTTTCTTGGTAGAAACAAAAAGTAATTGGAGCAAGATGCCTCTACGAGGCATCACCACCAATATGGAAATTCCAAAGGGTTACTTGCGTGCCCACATTTCGTCACGGATGCCCGCAGGTTCTTGTTCTGGCATAGAATGTGCTTTAATGACCCGCAATCTGCGGCGCTGCTATCCAATTTGCACAAAAAAGGAATATTTTGGTAATTTCTACCGGGGGGGGCGCGCGGATAAAAGCAGACCGAAATAGACGGTCCATTCTAGGGAGAAAAAAACGATCGTTTGGGCCGCTGACCCGGCGATTTTAGTGAGCTGGTCACAATTTGCTGTTAGCGGGAAGTTCCACGTGCCACCCGCCACCCCACCCTTTGCAAAAAATTAAAGGAAGAGGGAGAGTGTACTACTGTTAAACCCATTGCGAAAACCCAATGTTGCCAACATTGCGAAAACACAATGTTGGCATCATTGCAAAAACCCAATGTTGGCATCATTGCGAAAACCAAATGTTGCCAACATTGCGAAAACCCAATGTTGCCAACATTGCGAAAACCAATGTTGCCAACATTGCGAAAACCCAATGTTGGCATCATTGCGCAACAAACTACGGCCCCCCCCCTCCCCTGCTGTTTGTATTGCTGTGCTTCCTTTCGCAAAAAGTTATACCCTGAGTATGTGTGTGTGTGTTTGTGTGATTTGTCTGTGATGCAGGTGTGTGTTTTGATTAGTGTGTGTGTTTTGATTCGTGTGTGTGTGTGTCTTGATTCGTGTGTGTGTGTTTGATTCGCACACACAGACACACACACGCTCGCACCCACACACACACACAAACACACACACACACACACACAAACACCAACATACACACATACACACACACTTAAGCACACACACACACACACACACACTCACACTCACACACACACAAACACAAACACTAACAAATACAGACACACACACACCATACATACATACATGCAGAATACACATACACACATATTAATAATACATACACACACGCACACACACACGCACACACTCATAAACACAAACACAGACACAAACACAAACACACAACACACTCACACAAACACAATACATACATACATACAATATATGCATGCAAGACATACATACAAGACATATATTTTTGTATTCTGTATATACTTAATTATATATATAAATCCTCTGTATATTCAGTTTTTTTGTTGTAAAGATTGTTGCTTGCTCTGTGGTTGGCTAGAATGAGATTTGAGACGATGACTAGCCTGCATGCTCGGACCAACAGGAAGCAGCGCAACATCGGGAACCTCTGGTCTCTGAACAGGCGCAGGACGGTGACTCGAGTGCTTTGGCAGATGATGCGTTGGTCCGGCCTTGCAGGAAACCAGAGCCAGACCAGGAATGTGTACATATGTATGTATGTATTGTGTGGGTGTGTCTGTGTGTGTGTGTGTGAGCGAGGGTGTGCGTGTATGTGTGTATGCATGTGTGTGTCTGTGTATGTGTGTATGTGTGTGGGCGCGCCGCGCACGCGTGCGTGTGTGTGTGTGTGGGCTGCAGGAGCGTCCAGCTGTGCTCTGCTGCTATCCTACCTTGTGCACATCCAGCTGTGCTGCTCCTTACCTCGTGCCACATGCCTGGATAGCGACCCGCCGGTAGCGCCTATGAGTCCGATCATGCCAGACAAGCAGCCGGCCGATGGTGCCTGCATCCTGCTTGTGCTATCTTCCGTCAGAGCTAGTGCTTCTCCCTCTGGCGCGCACACTCACGCCGCTGAGGACTGCAAGTATCTGAAGAAAAAGGCATGTTTTGCTACAGTGTATTGTTCTTAATTTTGTTTGTCAACTGTGCTAGGCTTTGCAAATACCACGCTACAGCTACTCCTTCAATCGTATGGTTCGCGCCCTGTCCCTCGCGCTACTCAATTCAGGCTATGGCTGACGTCGGAGACCACGACTACCAGTGGCACAAGACGAGACGCAGCATGCAGGTAAGTCTGTTAGTCGGCTGTAGCACCCCGCCCCACCCCCCCCCCCCCCCGCCGCCGTCAGTCTGTCTGAAAGAAAAGAAAGAACAAACAACAGAGTGCCAGGAGATCTTGATAAAAATGACGTCAAAGAATGAGGTAGTTAAAAAATTTCAGTGAAAAGCGAAGATATCTTCAATAAATTTTTTTGGGGTTGATCACTGTCAAGTGGCAACTTATGATGCTCTGGTAATCATGCTATGAAAATTTGTTGTCGGAGCCAGGAAGTATTACTAATACAGCTTAGGATATTAAGTGTCAAAGTCAACAATCAAATTCACATGGACAATCAGAATCATGAGTCAAATTAGTGCAATTCAACGGTAACTTGTATTAATATTGAGAACCAGGGTAGGTAATAACTTTAGCCCTTAACCGGGCGAGCGCCACATTTGTGGATCATTACCACAATTGTGGTAGTGTTTTTCAAACTGAATAAAACATGATCATCATTTCTCAACGTAATAATACTGAAATCAGCTTGATATTAATATTTCGAGACATGCTTAGTGAAGTATATTAATATCGATACATCAAGGTACGGAGATAAAATCTCAAGTTATCGGGAAGTGACTTAGTTATGTTATATATCAAAAATAGGTGCCAGTTGAACGTGAGGATCCTAGTCATGGCCACAAATGTGGCAGTGTTTTTCAAACTGAATAAAATCATCATTTCTCAACGTAGTAATACTGAAATAAGTTGGATATTAATATTTCAAGACATGCTCTATCGATACGTCAAGGTACGGAGGTAAAATCTTAGAGGGAAGTGAATTAGTTATGTTATCAAAAAATAAAATCGTCAGCGCGAGCCAGGATGCACCCACTTAATGGTTGATTAAAATGACCTTTGACTTTATTGATGAGCGGTTTTTTTTCATAGTTCGCTTAAATATGACAGAAGTAATTATTACAAACAAAGTACTGCTAATATTGCCACATTTGACTAAGGCGAATGGTAGCAGAGAGAAAAAAAACCACCACGAGCGCAAGAAATTGTATGGTCGCTAACCTGTCGAATTCAGCGCACTATCCTTGCATAACTATTTCGCGCGAAAGGAATTTTACAGAATCTTGCGTGCGTTGGGTTTTTCAGATAAAACAAAAAATTCTCGTCGGCGCCAAGGAAGTTTTCCCCCGAAGTTGGGCGAAGGCCGGGGGGAGGGGGGGGGGAAGGAGAGAGAAAAATTTGTTTCCCCGATTTTCGGGGGAAGGCCGTTGGGGTTAGGGGGGGGGGCCGAAAAAACTCAGACCCCGAATTCTCCCATTTCCCGAGGGGTGGGGGGGAGATGGTGTAAGGGGAAAAAAATCACGAAGAGCGAAGAAGAAAATATCGTTTGGCCGCTGACCCGGCGACTTAGACGAGCTGGTCGTGCGCAACGGACTGTTTGGCGTGAAGGAATTCAACCGAATCTTGCGTGGATTGGGATGTTTGGATTTTTCACGCGCCACCTGTCACCCCGACCATAGAAGAAAAAAAAAATGTTCGTCCTCTGCATCCAAATTTTTCTCCTTGATTTTTTGGGGAGGGGCAGGGGGGGGCCAGAAAGATTTGTTCCTTGATTTTTGGTGGAGTGCCCGGGGGGGGGGGGCAGAAAAATTTGTTCCTTGATTTTTGGAGGAGGGCCGGGGGGGCGGGGGGTGGGGGGGTGGTGTCAGGGGGGAGCGAAAAAGTCGAATTTAGCCCCCTATCCGTGCATAACTATCTCGCGCGAAAGGAATTTTACCGAATCTTGCGTGCGTTGGGTTTTTCAGATAGAACAAAACATTCTCGTCGGCCGCCAAGGAAGTTTTCCCCCGAAGTTGGGTGAAGGCCGGGGGGAGGGGGGGGGGCCGCAAAAAATTCAGACCCCCAAATTCTCCCATTCCCGAGGGGGAAGGTGGGGGGGGGGGGGAAGGAGGGAGGGGGGGGCGCAAAAACTTCAGACCCTCTGCCGCCAAAAAATTATTTCCCCGCTGATTTCCGGGGAAGGTCCCCCCCCCGGGGGGGGGCAGACAAAAATTGTTACTTGATTTGTTGGGAAGGCCCCCGGGGGGGGGGGCATAAAAAATTGTCTATCGATTTTTTTTGGGGGGGGCAACAAAAGAATTTGCCGATCAGATGCATCCACCCTCCGGGGAACTTCGAGGAGGGAAAAGAAAGAACAAAATCCCACGACGAGCGAAGAAAAATTTCGTGGAACCGCTGACCCTGCAAATTTACGCGCAAAAAAAGTTTACAGAATCATACGTGAATTAGCAAGGTCGAATTTTTACGTGCCGCTGGCCACCCGCTTCGCTAAAAGAAAAAATCTTCTTTTCATCCTGGTCGATCATTTTCTTTGTCACATTCCTCCCCCATTCCCTCCCGACTCCTGTCCCCCCTCGCTCTTTTTGCTTTCGGCCTGCCCCGCATCTTCTCTTGCCCCCCCCCCCCACCCAACCCCGCCCTGTCTTTGTTTTTTCCCTCTCCCAACCAGTTTATATCACACACCCTTCGGCAGTCTGATAAAGAGACAGAGATACAAAGAGAGACAGGCGGCGGTGTACCTTCCCTTGGTCATCCCAAGCAAAACCCCCTTCATGGCACCCCCCTCCCTTCTGCCCTCCTTTATCCTTTCTCTTTCAAACAAAAAACAAGAGAGAGAAAAAGAGAGAGAGAGAGAAAGAGAGAGAGAGAGGAATGCAAGGGTGAAAACAAGAAAGAAAGAGAGAGAGGGTGAGGTGGTAGGGGAGGAGAGAGACTGAATGAATGTGTGTGTGAGGGGGGAAGGAGTAGGAAACTACAACTACTACTACTACTCTCTAACCCTAATCCAACTGCTACTACTACTATCTAACCCTAGTCCAACTGGTACTACTACTATCTAACCCTAATCTAACTACTCCTAGTTACTATCCAACCCTAATCCAACTACTACTACTACTTTCTCTCAAACAAAAAGCGAGAGAGAGAGAGAGGAATGCAAGGGTGAAAACAAGAAAGAGAGAGAGAGTGAGGGGGTAGGGGAGGAGAGAGAGACTGAGTGAATTTGTGTAGAGACTGAGAGAGGGAGGATGAGCATCGCGGTCTGGCTGGAAAACCAGCAACAATCACAAACATCAATATAAATAACCACCGAGCAAGAACAAAAAAAACCTGATTATGTAAGATAAATAGTTATAAAATTAAGTATATACATAATACAAAAATATATGTATGTATGTATGTATGACTTTGTATGTATGTATGATGCATTAGATGCACGTATTGCATGTATGTATTGTGGGTGTATGTGTGTGTGTGTGTGCGTGGGCGTGAGTGCGTGTGTTGGTGCTTTTGTGTGTGCGAGCGTGTTTGTGTGTGTGTGTGTGTGTGTGTGTGTGTTGGTATTTTTGTGCATATGTATCTGTGTCTGTCTGTGTGTTAGTACTTGTGTGCATCTGTACCTATGTAAGTATGGATTTTAATTACATATTGCACCATTACAAATTATACTATTGCAAAGAGAAATAAATGCGTTTGAAAGAGAAATCAAAAGCGAAATCAGAAACACAACTGGAGAGAGAGCCATCCTCAAGACACTAACGCTATTTCCTCTCAAAAAACTGCTAAAAACCTATCTGCTCACAAATAATAAATGTTCACCATAATCAATATAGTTATAGATCGATCTGATGTTCTTTTCTACATGTACATCTTCTCATTTCTCATATTTACAAGTTTCTTATAGTCTTGTCTACATGTACATCTTCTGATTTCTCATTACAAGTTTAAGTTACGATCACTGTTAATAGTGTTAATTTACACAGCAGTATTTTTTTTAGTTGTCTTGCATATAATAATCAACGTTGTTCTAAGTAAACAATCTAAAGAAGTCACAGTGAAATAAAGTAAAAAAAAATTTCATTGAGAACAAATTCCCCCGCCAGCCACCAGATCCGACCTAACCCGGTAACCGGCTAATGAATCAGCCAAAATTGCCAAATCAAAAAAATCTCTGTCATAAAAATCTCAGTCATATCTCTGCACCTTCAAAGTTGTTCCCAACAACTCAGTTTGTACATCCCAACTCCCCGAGAAGCATCATGGACAGATATAGATCAAACGTTGCATGTCTTATTGTTGTTTCTTTTCTGTGTATTTACGGTTTGGGCACGAGTGGTCGGTGTATGCAGACCTACACGAGAGCACAAGGGAATGCTATGGCACTAAGATTTGCCTAAGTAGAAAGGGAGAGAGAGAGAGAGAGAGAGAGAGAGAGAGAGAGAGAGAGAGAGAGAGAGAGAGAGAAGAAGGATTTATGCTATTTGGTCAAGCTTCGACACCCAGAAACAGATTAATCAGATTATACAGTGTTAACTGTCTGGCGTCAAACTGTTGAGTACGGATTCGTTACATGTGCACTGTGGCCGAAAACACGGAGCCAAACGAGTTCAGCTACAGCTCAGCACCACAAAAAAGAAACATGACATTCAAAAAAAGTGAACTTCTTTATATTATTTTGCAACGAAGTAGGCAGCAGGTGTGTTGGGAGAGAAAGTGAGAGGGAGAGAGGGAGGGGGCTCACGGTAAGGTCAGAAAATATACCTGGGCATCGCGCCCAGCTGTAAAACCAACAACAGTCACAACTCTCAATATAGCTACGACAGAGCAAGCCAAAAAAAAACCTAAACACACAAGAGAAATACTGTATACAATTAAGTATATGCATAACAATAACACCAGAATGTATGTCTTGCATGCATGTCTTGCATACATGTCTTGCAGTATGTCTTGTATGTATGGTAGTGAGAGAGAGAGTGTGTGTGTGTGTGTTTGTTTTTGTGTCTGTGTATGCGTGAATGTGAGTCTAATGTGTGTTTGTGTTTGTGCGTGTATGTAAGTATGTATGCATTATGTGTGTATGTCTATTATGCATGCATGTTATGTATGTACACATGTATGTATGTATTGTGTGTCTGTATGCGTGTACGGGCGAGGGTGTGCGTGTATGTGTGCATGTGTGTATGTCTTTGTGTACGTCTGTGTATGTGTGTGTAGCGCGTGTGGGCATGTATGTTTGTGTGTTTGTGTGTTGGTGTTCGTATCATGGTGTGTGTGCGTGTGCGGGCGCGCGCTTTTGTGTGTGTGTGTGTGTGTGTTTGTGTTTGTGTTTGTGTATGTTTGTATGTATCTATTATGTGTGTTGGTGTGTATGTGTGTCTGTGTGCGTGAGCGTGAGTGTGTGCGTGTGTGTGATGGTGTGTTTCCTCGTGTTTGTCTTTGTGTGTGTGTGTATGTATGTATGTATGTATTATGTGTGTTGGTCTGTATGTGTCTGTGTGCGTGAGCGTGAGTGTGTGCGTGTGTGTGATGGTGTTTCCTCGTGTTTGTCTTTGTGTGTATGTATGTATGTATGTATTATGTATGTGTTTGGTGTGTTTGTGTTTATGTATTTGAATGTATGTTCGTGTTATGTGCCTGTTTATGTGTGTAGGTGTGTGTGTGTGTGTGTGTGTGTGGGTGGGTGGGTGGGTGGGTGTGGGCGTGCGTTGGTGTGTTGGTGTTTGTATTAACGCTCCAAGTAGTTTACATTTTCCTTTGGTAGGTTGCAAGGTGCCAGACCAGTGCACCAGGGATCCCAGCAACCCCAACGATCATTCGTTTGGCTCCGTGTTTTCGGTCACGGGGGATGAGAAAGAAAGCGAGAGAGAGAGAGAGAGAGTAAACAGCTGCGGAGACTGTGTGGGCATGTGTGGGTATTTGTTTGCATGTGTAAGTATGTACTATTATGTGTGTCAGTCTGTGTGTGTGTGACTTGTGTGTGTGTGTGTGTGTGTGTGTGGGCATGTGTGTGTTGTGTTGGTATTTGTGTGCATGTGTACGTATGTACTATTATGTGTGTCAGTCTGTGTGTATGTGTATACCTATGTAAATATGGAGCTTTAATAACATATTTTACTATTGCGAAGTGAAATATATACGTTTGAGAAATCAAAAGCGAAATTAGAAGCACAGGAGAGAGAGCCATACTCAAGACACTAACGCTATTTCCTCTTTCAAAACACTGCTAAACACATATCTGCTCACAACTAATGTACGTACACCATATTCAATATAGTAACAGGTCCGATCTCATATTCTACGTACTATGTACATCTGATTTCTCATTACAAGTTTCTGAATGTCTGATTTCTTATATTTCACCGCGACTTCGTCAGACTTGTTTACTTAGAACAACCTTGATTGCTCTAGGCAAGAACAACTAAAACAAAATACTTCTCTATTAGTATTAAACTTGTAATGAGAAATCAGAAGATCCACATGTAGACAAGATTATAAGAAGCAGGTTTTTTGCTTCCTGAGGGAACAAATTTTCCCCCGCCCGCCAGCGAGGCCAGCCAGGCCAGCCACCAGGTCTGACCTTGAGCACCCGGATAATCAGCCAAAAATTGCCCCCAAAAAATTTTCCATTCACCTTTCTGCACCTTTCCAAACGTATTTGTCGTATTGTTGCTTTGTTAGGCCTCGTCTAAGTGCCAGACATAGTGCCCACAAGAGTCTCTAGGATTCTTATTCTTCCAGCCCAAAGTTCTCGCCAACACTCATCATGTACATACAAAAGAAATACTGTATGGAATTAAGTATAGACATAACATAACAATAACACCAGAATGTACGTCTTGCATGTATGTCTTGTATGTATGTATGTATGTAGTGCGTGAGTGTGTATCTGCGTATTTGGTGTTTGTGTCTGTGTGTGCGTGAGTGTGTGTTTGTGTTTGTGTTTGTGTGTATGTATGTATGTACATACATATGTCATATGCATGTATGTGTTCATACCTGTATGTTATGTATGTCATGTATGTACATATGTATGTAGTTTGTGTGTATATGTCTGTGTGGGGGCGAGGGTGTGCGTCTATGTGTGTGTTGATCTTTGTGTGTGTGTGTGTGTGTGTGTGTGTGTATGTAAGCATGTATGTATGCATGTATGTATGTCTATGTGTGTGTGTGTGTGTGTGTGTGTGTGTGCGGGCGCGAGTGTGTGTGTGTTTGTGTGTGTTTATGTGTGCATGTATGTATTATGTTTGTATGCATGTATTCTGTGTGTATGTTTGTATGTGTGTGAGTCTGTGTGTGAGCGTGAGTGTGTGCATGTGCGTTTGGTATGTTTCTTTGTGTTTGTCTTTGTGTGTGTATGTGTATATGTATTATGTGTGTGTTCGTGTGTTTGTGTTTATTAAGTATTTGTATGCACGTATTATGTACCTATATGTGTGTGTGTGTGTGTGTGTGCGTGGGCGTGTGTTGGTGTGTTGGTGTTTGTATTAACGCTCCAAATAGTTTCGCACGTCCTTTGGTAGGCTTTTGCAAGGTGCCAGACTACTAGTATTGCCACAAGGGATCCCAGCAACCCCGACAATCATTCATTTGGCTCCGTGTCTTCGGTCAACGGGGGATGATAGAGAGTAAACCGCTGCGGAGGGAGGAGGGAGGAAGAAGGAGGGAGGAAGCAGGAAGGAAGAAGGAAGGAGGAAGGAGGAGGAAGAAGGAAGAAGGCAGAGGAAGGAATCGAAGAAGGAAGAAGCAAGGAGGAAAGAGAAAGCACTGCCAAGAAGATGGAAACATGTAGAGTAGTAATAGCACAGACAAGGAGCCTTAGGACAAGCTCCAGCAGGAAGGTGCGCCAAAACAAAAAAAAAAAGCAAATCCGTCAGCACTTTCTTCTGTAGCACCCCTGCAACCTTTTAATCAGAAATCAGAAAGTCAGAAATTGGTTTTTTCTTTCCCGGACTGACGGGCGAGAGGGAGGGGGCCCCAGTCCATCCGTCCGGGAAAAAAAAAAAAAAAAAAAAAAAAAAAAAAAAAAAGTTCCGAATGTCTCTGGTTTCTGATTTTGCAAGGATTGCTGCACGGGTTGCAGGGGTTATGCAAAAGCTGCAAGCAGGAAGCGCGCGAGAGAACAAAAAAAATTTTACCCTGGCCCCTCCCTCTCACGCCCCCCTTTCCCTCCGTCCGTCCGGAAAAAAAGAAGAAAAAAAGGAGAGTTCCGAATTTCTGATTTCTGATTTGGCAAGGACATGCTGCACGGGCTGCAGGGGGGTTGCTACAGCTGCAAGGGGGAAGCGCGCGAGAGAACGAATAATTTTTTTTCTTTGCATAGTGCTGTAGCACAACCCCTGCAACCCGTGCTACAGCAGCACGTGATTTGCAAAATCAGAAATCAGAAATGCGGAATTTTTTTCCCGCGCGAAAGGTAGTGGGGCAACGCGCGCGACCATGAAGAAACAATTTCTTTTGTCCCCTGCCCCCTCCCTCCGCCCCGCCCTCCCCCTCCCTTCCGCCGTCCGTCCGAAAGAAAAAAAACGGAGTTCCGAATTTCTGATTTCTGCGAGTACGTGAGTGAGCAAGTGAGCGAGCAAGTGAGTGAGTGAGCAAGTGAGTGAGTGAGTGAATGAGTGAATGAGTTAGTGAGTGAGTTAGTGAGTCAGCAAGTGAGTGAGTGAGCGAGTGAGTGAATGTGTGAGTGAGTGAGCGAGTGAGTGAATGTGTGAGTGAGTGAACGAGTGAGTGAGCAGGTGAGTGAGTAGGTGAGCGAGTGAGTGAGCGAGTAGGTGAGCGAGTAGGTGAGCGAGTGAGTAAGCGGCCTCTGGCTGTTTAGCTAGGTTGGCGGACGGCGAGAGTGTTGGACAAGGGATTGGCGAGAGGGAGCGTGTACGAGGCGGAGGGTTCGGGGGAGAGCGAAAAAGATTTCTGGCGAGGGGGATCGCGGCTGTAGCGACCCCTGCAATTCGTGCTACAGCAGCATGTTGCTTGCAAATCAGAAGCCAGAAATCCGGAAATCGGTTTTTTTCACTGCCTGATGGACGGGCGGGGAGGGGGGGGGGGGGGGAAAGCGCGCTCGAGAATGAAACAAAAAAGTCCATGCCCCCCCCCTCCGCCCCCCTCCGGTCCGTCTGTCCGAAAAAAAAGGGGCGTGGGGGGGGGTGGGGAACAGAGTTCCGAATTTCTGATTTCTGATTTTGCAAGACATGCTGCCCGGGTTGCAGGGGGTGTACTACAGCTGCAAGAAGGAAGCGCGCGAGAACAAAAAAAGTTTTCACCCCTCTCCCCCCTTTCCGCCCGTCCGTCCGGGGAAAAGAAGAAGAAAAAAAAAGGTCCGAATTTTCAAAGACATGCTGCACGGGCTGCAGAGGGTGTACTACAGCTGCAAGGGGGAGCGCAAGCGAGCAGAATTTTTTCCTTAACATGGTGCTGTAGCACACCCCTGCAACCCGTGCTACAGCAGCACGTTTGTTTGCATTATCAGAAAACAGAATTTCGGAAACAGTTGTTTTTTCCCGCGCGAAAGGGAGGGGGCAACAGGCGCGAGAATGAAGAAACAAGGTTTTTCGGTTTCCTGCCCCTCCCTCCGCCCCACCCCCCCCCCCCCCCCCCCTCCCCTTCCGCCGTATGTCCGAAAAAAGTAGAAAAAACAAAACAGAGTTCCGAATTTCCTACTTCTGCGAGTACGAGTGAGCAAGTGAGTGAATAAGTGAGTAAGTGAGCAAGTGAGTGGGTGAGTTAGTAAGAGAGCAAGTGAGTGAGTGAGCAAGTGAGTGAGCAAATGCGTGAATGAGTGAGTGAGCAAGTGAGTGAGCAAGTGAGTGAGTAGGTGCGCGCGAGTGAGTGAGCGGCAGGGGGGCACCACAGCCCCCTCTGGCAGTTAAGCTAGGATGGTTTTTGTCTGGCGGGCGGCGAGAGTGTTGGACGAGGGATGGGCGGGAAGGAGCGTGTACGAGGCGGAGGGGTGGAGGCAGAGCGAAAAAGATTTTTGGCGAGGGGGCTTGGGGCTGTAGCACCCCTGCAACTCGTGCTACAGCAGCATGTTGTTTGCAACGTAAGAAAATAGAAACTCGGAAATCGGTTTGTTTCCCCCGCTTGATAGACGGGCGGGAGGGAGGGGAAGGGGGGAGGCTCAGGAACCTGCTAAAATCCATGAAAAAAATGCCCCCCCCCCCCCTTCTCCCTCCTTCTCGCCCCCCCCCCCCCCCCGTCCGTGTCAGAGAAAAAGAAAGAAAAAAAAAACAGTTAGAATTTCTGATTTCTGATTTGGCCAAGACATGCTGCATGGGTTGCAGGGGGTACGCTAGAGCTGCAAAAAGAAGGCGCGCAAGAGAACAAAAAATTCTTTCGCCTGCCCCTTCCCCCCATCCTTCCGCCCGTCCGTCCGAAAACAAAGAAGAAAAAAAAAAAACAGAGTTCCGAATTTCTGATTTCTGATTTGGCAAAGACATGTTGCACGGGCTGCAGGGAGTGTGCTGAAGCTGCAAGGGGGAAGCGCGCGAGAGAGCGAACAATTGCTTCCTTACCATGGTGCTGTAGCACACCCCTGCAACCCGTGCGCGCGGTAGCATGTGAAAGACAAGCTTGTGGGTTGTTTAGGTGAACTCAACCCTCACCACTCTCGATATTGGCATCAACGGCATCGGACCACAAGGTGCGCAGTCAATAGCAGATGCTATCAAGGTACCTTCAGAGCTTCGCCAAAGGCCCTCGCACCTTCAGCTCCAATATTGTTATTTTGCATGTAGAGCTCTCGAAGCGAAGTATTCATCTGCATGCAAAAACTGTACGGCAGCATGCTGTTTGCAAAATCCCAGAAATTTGATTTTTTTTTGTTTGTTTGTTTTTTCCCGTAGACGGACGCGCGGAAGGGAGGGGGGCAAAGCGCGCGAGAATGAATAAAAAAAAAAAAAAATTGGTCCTCTGCACCCTCCCTTTCCCCCCCCCCCCCCCCCCCCACCACCACACACACACACACCTCCGCCGTCTGTCCGGAAAAAAAAAACAGAGTTCCAAATTTTTGATTTCTGCGAGTACGTGAGTGAGTGAGCAAGTGAGTGGGTGAGTGAATGCGTGAGTGAGTGAGCAAATATGTGAGCAGGTGAGTGAGTGAGCAGGTGAATGAGTGGGTGAGCGAGTGAGTGAGCGAGTAGGTGAGCGAGTGATAAGCGGCGGGTGGCACCATACCCCACTCTGGCTGTTAGCTAGGTTAGTTTGTGTCTGGCGCGAGAATGTTGGACGAGGGATGGGCGAGAGGGAGCTTGTACGAGGCGGAGGGGTGGGGGTAGAGCCAAAAAAGATTTCTGGCGAGCGGGCTCGCGGCTCTGCCTGCAACTCGTGCTACAGCAGCATGTTGTTTGCAAAGTTAGAAATTAGAAACTCGGAAATCGGTTCCCCCCCCACCCCCCGCCTGATGGAGGGCGGGAGAGAGGGGGGAGCAAGCTCGAGAATGAAGCAAATTTTTTACCTATGCCCCCTTCCCGTACGTCCGTCCGGAACCAAAAGAAAAAGCACAGAGTTCCGAATTTTTCATTTCTGATTTTGCAAAGGCATGCTGCACGGGTTGCAGCAAGAAGGAAGCGCGCAAAAGAACAAAACAAGTTTCCCTTGCCCCCTCCTTCTGCCCCCGCCACCCCCGCCCCCCTCCCCCCTTCCGCCCGTCCGTCAGGAAAAAAAGAAACAGAGTTCCAACTTGCTGATTCTGAATTGGCAAAGACACGCTGCACGGGCTGCAGGGGTTGTGCTACAGCTGCGAGGGGGAAGCGCGCGAGAGCGAAAATTTTTCCTAATTTGGAAATAGTTTTTTTTTTCGCGCAGAAGGGAGGGGGCCAACGCGCGCGAGAAGGAAGAAACAAAATGTTTTGTCCCCTGCCCCCTGTGTGTGTGTGTGTGTGTGTGTGTGTATGTAAGTATGTATGTATGTGTGTATGTGTATGTGTGTGTATGTGTGTGTGTATGTGTGTGCGGGCGCGAGTGCCCCCCCCCCCCCCCCCCTTCCTCCCGTCCGCCTGCAAAAACAGAAGAAAACAGAGTTCTGACTTTATGATTTCTGCGAGTAAGTGAGCAAGTGAGTAAGTGAGTGAATAAGTGAATGAGTGGTTGAGTGAGTGAATAAGTGATTTAAGTAAGTGAGCAAGTGAGCGAATGCAGGAGTGAGTGAAGGAGTGAGCGAGTGAGTGAGTGAGTAGGTGAGAGCAAGTGAGTGAGCGAGTAGGTGAGTGGGCGGTGAGTGAGCGAGTGAGTGAGCGCGGAGTGACACTGCAGCACTCTCTGGCGAGTACTGTTTGCTATATTGGTTTTTGAACGGCCGGGCGGGGAGAGTGTTGGACGAGGGATGGCGAGAGGAAGGGTGTACGAGGCGGAGTGGGGGGGGGGGGGGGGGGGGGGAACGCGCGAGAGAACACAAAAAAATTCCCGTGCACCCTTCATCCAGCCTGTCCGTCCGTCCCTCTGACTAAGAGAATAAAGAAAAAACAATTCGGAATTTCTGATTTCTGATTTTGCAAATGGTTGCAGGAGGTTCTGAATGATGGATTTCTGATTGTCGCCAGATATGCTGGACGCGCTGCGGGCGGCGTGCTACAGCTGCAAGGGGGTAAGCACGCCGCGAGAAAACGAACACTGAAGTTTTTTTCCTATTACTGGGTACATTCAAGTGTCAAACTCAGTTATAGAATTTGAGTTAAAGGCAAGATTTCAGATTAGCGGCCAGATTTCAGATTAGTAGTCAGAATTCAAATTAGTTCAATTTGACTGCTATATCCGTCCGCAAAATCTGCATAATTTTGCGAAATGTTAACGTTAAATTGAACTAATTTGACTCGGAATTCTGACCACTAATCTAAAATCTGACCGCTAATCTGAAATCTGACCCTTAAATCATGATGATTGAGTTTGACGCTTGAATGTACCTAGTCATATCTTAGTGCTGTAGCACACCACTGCAATCAGTGCTATTAATACATCAGCATTTTCTGTAAAATCAGAAACCAGAAATTCAGAAATATTAATAGTTTTTTTTGCGGCGGACGCGCGGAAGGGAGAGGGGGGGCAGGGGGGTGTTGTAGCGCGCGTGAGAATGAATTCTGTTGTATCCTGCCCCCTCCCTCCGCGCCCCTTCCGTCAGTATATATATTTAAGTTATTGATACAGGAGAAAAAAAATCTTATGTTATTACTAAGAGAAAAATGTGTTAATATTAATATTAGTAAAAAATAATATGATCTAACATTTTATAAATCGTTTAAAATAAAACTGTTGGTTATGAGGCGCATCTGATGCGGCGGCGGCCTCATTAATATTACAATATATACAATATTAATATTAATACTTGTATATAATACTGCTATTTATATTACTATGATTAGTAATAAGTGGAAAATGTCACGTTTATGACATATATATAATCATGTCTATCAAAATTTCTTGCCGGAGTTAGGAAGTATTAATAATATTGTTATTAATATTAATATTCTTGCTATATCGAAGTTGTAACAGAAACTGTCTGAAACATTGTAAAAGATTCTTGACTAGGGTAGGAAGGGTTGGAGGCCCGGGAGAGGAAGAAAGAGCAGTGTATTATGAAAAGGAAGCTGGAATTACACTGTTGAAGCAACCTGATCTTACATCAACACTGAGCTTGTATATTGCTGGGTAGCATCAGGTGAAGAATTTTAGAACAGAAACCGGACCCTGATTATGATACTAGTACTATGATATATTAATACGTGTCGGAGCCGCCGAACTTTAGAAAAGAAACCGGACGGTGGCACTCAGGCTGTGTAACACCCACTGTATATTATTAATACATCGTTTTTACGCTATTGGTTTTTACGGGAATTCACTCTGGGAAGTGATTCCTTGTTATTAAATGTTTTTAAGATGAATTCTCAGTATTACATCAGTTCCGGTTTAGAATAATACTTTCTGTTTTAATGTTGTATTAGGATTAAGGAATATGAGGACAAGCTTGGAAGCTTAAATCACATAGCCTCGGAGAGCCTTGAAAACCTATACTGATTTTACACTTAACCGTACACCTGAGTGGTGAACTTCGGGTTTCAAGAGTCTAGGATGCAGATTACACATTGTTGTAGCATCAAGGTCATGATTGAATAACCTCCCACATTAATAGCGTTAACCCGCCGATCCTTTTATTGCGATTGTAGTACTAGCACACTATTTAAAGTTATGGATTATTTTCATGGAAATTCTGTGAAATTTAGCAGTTTTTCCCGTGACTGGGAATTTATGGCTAAATAAGGGAAATTGCACTTATGTGTTGTTGTTTTGGCATTTGTGCAGGTTACGGACGTAACGCATCGTGTCATATGACCAGTGTCAAAGGGACACTAAGTTGACAGCGGTTTTTCCCTTTGGCTTGTTGTTGTGGTTCAAACTAGTCTGGCTTCCCTTTCTACTCTTGAAGTGGAAGTAAGCCTTGAACTATTTGTGTTCAATTTTATTATTAAATTCCCGGTTGAATTATTCTATTTGAGCTAGTAAGTGTTAAGACGTCAGGTCTTAAATACAACTGAATACTAGTATTCATACATGTCGGAGCCGCTAGGGGGGGGGGGGGGGGGGTGGGGGGGCGCATTCACTACTTGCTAGGTTGCAATTGATTAGGTAGGTAGTAGGAAGGCATGCGCATACGCAGTCTAACATATTATAATACTTGAATACATATTGATATATACATACATATTAATTCACATACATCATGACATATTATTAATAATATTAATAACAACAACAACAAAACATTTACCTGGTGAAGTGCGCCCGAGACGATCTACACATACATACAGACCTGCGATATTGACATCAGCGGAAGTGGACTGAAAAAGAAGATCCATGACATCGACTGACTGACCCTCTGTACCCGCACATCGCATGCAGCAACGTAGGAGGAAAAGGAAGAAGAGGAAGCAACAACCACAACAGGAGAAGAAGCAACAACACACAACAGAAGAAGAATAAGAATAAGAAGAAACTCTAAATTTTTTTGAATTTTGAGATTTTTTCTGCCGAAATCCGGCTGCCACGTTGGTAGTGATTCAGAGGGTAGGCAGATTATTAATACTGATTAAGTTGACTGCAGGGTTCCGATCATCTGTTGTTTATAATATTACCACTACAACTATCCGTGAAACAATTTAATAAAAACACAGACTCTCTACGAAAAGCAAGCATTCTTCAAAAATTAAAAGTCCTTGAGTAGGAAAAGCTCAAAACATTCACTTCCTTACATAGTATATTATTACTGTACTCTCGAAGATTGTCAAGTCAGCTGCACTACAGCACCTTACTCTGACTAAGAAGATATTCCAACTAGGCAAACACTCGTATCTTCCAAACATTATTATTATTATTATTATTATTATTATTATTATTGTGGCACCGCGATAGCCCAGTGGTCAAGGTCTACCATCCGGGACCTGTCGCCAGTTCGATTCCCGTCGGTGCCAGTATTTTCAAAGAATGCAGTGTTTTCTTTGAAAGTATTGGTCTGTCTGGAAGGCTTGGAACTGCCCTGCGACGGTGTCAGCAGAGCTATCGGTCAAATCTTCGTACTCCCCTCGCGGGTGAGACGATGGAGGCACATGTGCAGATTTGCATTTGCCTGACAGAAGCACTATTATTATTATTATTATTATTATTATTATTATTATTATTAGTGGCGCCGTGATAGCCCAGTGGTTAAGGTCTACCATCTGGGACCTGTCGCCAGTTCGATTCCCGTCGGTGCCAGTATTTTCAAAAAGGATATTCTTTGAAATCAAAGCATATTTTCTTTGAAAGTATTGGTCTGGAAGGCTTGGAGCTGCCTTGCGGGGGTGTCAGTAGAGCCTATCATCAAATCTTCGTTCTCCCATCGCGGGTGAGACGATGGAGGCACATGTGCAGAAATGCATTCGCAATTGACAGAGAAGCACTATTATTATTATTATTATTATTATTATTATTATTATTATTATTATTATTATTATTGTTGTTGTTGTTGTTGTTGTCGTTATTATTATTATTATTATTATTATTATTATTATTATTATTATTATTATTATTATTATTATTATTATTATTATTATTATTACAATTATTATTATTATTATTATTATTATTATTATTATGGACACCGTGATAGCCCAGTGGTCAAGTTCTACCATCTGGGCCCTGTCGCCAGTTCGATTCCCGTCGGTGCCACCAGTATTTTCATTGAACATACCGGTCTATTTCTGGACCAGTATTTTCATTGAACATACCGGCCCGTCTGGAAGTGTTGGAACTGCCCTTGCGGGGGTGTCATTAGAGCTTATCGTCAATTCTTCGTACTCCCCTCACGGGTGAGACGATGGAGGCGCATGTGCAGAAATGCATCAGCCATTGACAGAGAAGCACTATTATTATTATTATTTGGCACCGCGATAGCTCAGTGGTTAAGGTCTACCATCTGGGACCTGTCCTTTGAAAGTATTGGTCTGTCTGGAAGGCTTGGAACTGCCCTGCGGGGGTGTCAGCAGAGCTATCGGTCAAATCTTCGTACTCCCCTCGCGGGTGAGACGATGGAGGCACATGTGCAGAAATGCATTCGCCATTGACTGAGAAGCACTATTATTATTATTATTATTATTATTATTATTATTATTATTATTATGGAGGGGTGCACAGTATGGCACCCCACGGGAAGAGGAGGTGGTTGGGCCTCTTCCCACTGGTTCCGAGGCTATGTTGTTGTGTTGGTTCCGAGGCTATGTTGTTGTGTTGGTTCCGAGGCTATGTTGTTGTGTTGGTTCCGAGGCTATGTTGTTGTGTTGGTTCCGAGGCTATGTTGTTGTGGTTCCGAGGCTATGTTGTTGTGTTGGTTCCGAGGCTATGTCATTGTGTTGTTTTTTATAAGACATACACCACGTGGGATCAAAGGGGTATTTACATTCCGCGATCTAGGGGTGGTGACGGGTTTCGAGGCGTCCCAGATACTTATCGCCAAACGTCCTCATGCGCTCGCAGACCGCATGAAATGTCTGCTACCCCTGTGAGTACCTCCATGCGGGACCTACCCAGTCTCGTGGAACTCTCACGCGGGGAAGATCAATCATTTGTAGTTGATTTCCTGCAAGGTACCCGACGCTGTGCGGGTAGTAGGGACTTCCTTTTGGGGCTTTCTGTGCAGGATGGTTAGAGTCACTCTTCCCTCCCCAGCATACTCTGCTGGGTCGAGGGATGGAGGCGCATGGCCCTTCGGGCTCAGCCATGACAGATCAATATATATATATTATTATTATTATTATTATCATTACTATTATTATTATTATTATTAGTATTATTATTATTATTTTGGACACCGTGATAGCCAGTGGTCAAGTTCTACCATCTGAGCCTGTCGCCAGTTCGATTCCGTCGGTGCCACCAGTATTTTCATTGAACATACGGTCTATTTCTGACAGTATTTTATTGAACATACGGCCGTCTGGAAGTGTTGAACTGCCTTGCGGGGTGTCATTAGAGCTTATCGTCAATTCTTCGTACTCCCTCACGGGTGAGACGATGGAGGCGCATGTGCAGAAATGCATCAGCCATTGACAGAGAGCACTATTATTATTATTATTATTATTATTATTATTATTATTATTATCAAATCGTTGGTAGTACGGAATGTCATGCAGCAGCAGCGCGGTTACTTCTTCTGCAGCGCCTCGATGTTAGCCAGAATGTTCTTGCGCACCAGTCTGCTCGTTATTCCCATATCCTCTTGCAGGTCTTCGTTTTCCAGCTTCAGCAGCATAGGCCTGTTCATGCAGATATTAATGCGTGTGTGGTGTGTCTGAAAACAGCAGGGTGAGGCTACACATGCATATGTGTATTAAAATTATATGAAAGTAAACACCAGTGTAGATACGAGCCTATGCAGGTATGTGTGTATTTTATTTAAACAACAGTATGTGCGTTTTGTATAAATGTCATTGTCAACAGTGTGTATGTGTCCGGGGGGGGGGGGGGGGGGGGGACAAGGGTAAGAGGCATTCAAGGTACGTAGTATATGCAGGCAGCAGTGTGGGGACTTTATGATTATTTGCAGGTAGGTATTCATATATATAGCTAAGAGCGTTGAGATTATGCTGGGTGTGCATGTATTTCATGCAACAAACAGTTTGCAAGATTTATCCAGTATTGCATATGTGAGCCAGGCTGACAACAGGACAGGTCGTGGTACATAAGGCCACAAGTATGCATTGCAGCACATGTACAGACTTCTGGGAAGGTCAAGGCAAAGGCAGGCACCCGTTGATCTTGTTCTTCTGGAAGCTCTCCACCACGTCTTGGCCGAGATCGAGCCCGGCCAGCCACTTGGTCACCGCGGCCACGTCCCACTGCAGCACATCAGTGGCCCCACCCACCTGGCAACAACAAAAAGGTAATAGACGGGGAGTCATGCTGTGTGTGTGTGTGTTGGGGGGCCTTCTTGGCTGCCGCCTGCTCAGCGCAAACACTCAGTCACACTCACATACACACTCAAAAACACATACGAACACATGCACATACAAACACATGTACATACAAACACACATACACACAAGCATAGACACACAGACAGGCGGCGGTGAGCAAGCCTCAGCAATCTCCCGTACCTTCTTGGCCTCTTCTTCCGCCTTCTTTGCTTCCGCCTGCCCAGCACACGCACAGCCAGCGTTGGGCAGCAGCTGAACCAGCAACGCGCACATGCGACCGCACCGCCACCAGCTCACCCGACCAGGCCGCAGCACGCCCCTCCCCTCTCCCCGCCATCACACGCCCGCGTCTGTCTCTTTGTCTATCTATCTATCTATCTATCTATCTATCTATCTATCTATCTATCTATCTATCTATCTATCTATCTATCTATCTATCTATCGATATCTATCGATGTCTATCGATATCTATCGATGTCTATCGATGTCTATCGATATCTATCGATATCTATCGATATCTATCTATTTATCTATCTATCTATCTATCTATCTATCTATCTATCTATCTATCTATCTATCTATCCGGGGGGGATGCAGAGGGCCAGCTGCGCAGTGCTCCGGCCTAAAACCAAACCCCCCTATAATGACGATTTTGTGTCAGCCGTTAATCGCGCGCAGCGCAAGGGCTAAACAGGCAACCAACTCCTGACCAGGGCCGTGATGCAAAGGGTTGATGAAGTCGGGGTTGTAGAAGGTAACTCACAACGAGCGTGAACTCCTGAAACCTCGGCTTACAGGCGCATCATCTCCTTCTGGCACACGCCCCTGGGGGAGTGTTCTAGTGTTGTTCTGTATAGTTCAAAAGGGCTCGGCTACCTTTCGGCTTGAACTGGGCACAGACACCAACCACAGCGAGACAGTGGTTGGTCTGCAGCTTGGCAGGTGCTGAAAGTTCTTGTCCGGGGGTAGTATTGGAGGCAATGGCTTTTCGAGCTACGCCACGCCCATAGATTAAACATTATCTATCTATCTATCTATCTATCTATCTATCTATCTATCTATCTATCGAGGTTGGTGTACAGCTTGGTCGGTGCTGAAAGTTCCTGTCCGGGGGTAGTATTGGAGGCAATGGCTTTTTCAAGCTACGCCACGCCCATAGATTAAACATATCTATCTATCTATCTATCTATCTATCTATCTATCTATCTATCTATCTATCTATACATTAATCCCAGGGGGGATGCAGAGGGCCAGCTGCGCAGTGCTCCGGCCTAAAACCAAACCCCCCTATAATGACGATTTTGTGTCCGCCGTTAATCGCGCGCAGCGCAAGGGCTAAACAGGCAACCAACTCCTGACCAGGGCCGTGATGCAAAGGGTTGATGAAGTCGGGGTTGTAGAAGGTAACTCACAACGAGCGTGAACTCCTGAAACCTCGGCTTACAGGCGCATCATCTCCTTCTGGCACACGCCCCTGGGGGAGTGTTCTAGTGTTGTTCTGTATAGTTCAAAAGGGCTCGGCTACCTTTCGGCTTGAACTGGGCACAGACACCAACCACAGCGAGACAGGTGCTGAAAGTTCTTGTCCGGGGGTAGTATTGGAGGCACTGCTTTTCAAGCTACGCCACGCCCATAGATTAAACATATCTATACATTAATCGATCGATCTACCTGTCTATATACCTACCTAGTCTATCTATCTATCTATCTATCTATCTATCTATCTATCTATCTATCTATTTATCTATCTATCTATCTATCTATCTATCCATCCACCTATCTATCTACCTACCTTGTAACTACTTACTTTGCTCATTTCCTGCTTAATTATCTATCTATCTATCTATATATCTAGATACAAACAGCATTTATCATGACATCAAAGGGCAGACAATAAACATCACAACAATTATGGCAATACCAATTGCAAACCGTCGACAGGACCTGCTGTGTCGCATAGCTTACAGGCGCATGACTTGATCCGAACGGCGTCTGCTGGAGGATAATGTCTATACTGACTTCTAGTTTCTTTGCATGTGAGCGGTCTACGTCGGGCACATTTCCCTGCAGCACTTGTTTTAGGTCCGCCGGCATCTTGCTCAGCATGTCCCCGATGCGACCTTTATCGTTAGTGCCCACCACCATGACCACAGGCACGCGGGCAGCAACAGCCCAGCGCAGCTCGTCCAGGCAATACTGTCTGTCTAGATAAGCCTCTCCTTCCTTGCCCTCGTCTGTCAGCACTGCAATCACGCAGCGCGATCGACACACTCCCTCTTCCATAGCCGGTCTGGACATGTCCTTCATCTTGACATCAAGCCAGGACGTTAACCGTCGTCTTAGGAACCCCTGTCTCAGAACTTCCACCAGCTCTTTTCCGGCGTGGCCTCTCTGCGTATGGCTGAGAAAGAAATCCCAGTGACCGGGCTCGTTGAGAGGTGGTAGCCAGCAGGGCGGAGAGCGATCGAAATCACGACGCAACTCTGCTTCGTTCCTGGTAGTGCCCTTCACCTTGAGGGGCTGTTGTGTCTGCACTGCCTTTCGCAAAGCCTGCAGTTGCACCAAAGGCCACCCCTGCCCACTAGCGCTCGCCTCTGCTTGTCCGAAGGGGAGATAAGAAACAGCCTGGATGTTACTCCCGTAAGCTTCGCGGGAGACTTCGGTGCAAAAGCACAACAAGAGCTCCTGTAGCGCCTCTAATTGCTTGAAATGGCCCGCACTGCTCCACACTTGCACCACATTGAGCTCCTCACGCAGCTCGAGCTGTACGTCCATGCCACACAAAGAAAGCCGCGCGCAGTCCTTGAAGACAGGGAATTCCTCCTGAGTCCAAACCACGGGCTGCTCTTTGCGACCTATGGCCCGCTGGATGCACTTGCCAACCAGCCTGCCAAAGTACCCCGTAGGCAGGAAGCCGTTCTCTTTGATTGCGGTCTTGCTCAATTCCACCGTGAGCAATGCCTCTGTCTGCCGCCTTGTGCAGAAGCATAGCACGAGGGAAACAGAGAGTGCTGAAGGACGCTGAGCGTTCCTATCTGTTTTAGGTAGCAGGGGCAGCAGAAGGAACTGCGCAGAGTTGCTTCTTTCTCCGGGTGCGTTCGAAGAGATGACCGATGAAGTATCGGCTGAGGATGCTGAACCAGTGGCCACGGCCAGACCGAACTTCGTCATAAGCTGCAGCAAGTGGTCTCTCTGTTGGTCTGTAAACTTGTCCTGAGGCCAAAGGTAAGGCAGTAGCTGGGAATCCAGGCGACCTGCATCAATATTGGTTGAAATCATTAAAACATGTCTTTGAGATACATAACCTTTGTAAGAAAATAGTTGTGTATCAATTAGCAACATATCGAAGAGCACCTTGTGTGAGCTTTCTCCAGAGCTGAGGAAACTTGATTTGAGCTTGCCGGTGCGCCTTGTTGGCGTGGATGCGAAACTCACAGATGAGCGTTGTCACGGGCTCCACCAGAAAGCGCGAGGGATCCAGCACCACCAACTGGCGGAGGTGGTCGTCGTCTTGGTTGTGCAGCACTCGCCCTTGGTCGTCCATGTAGAACAGCGCAGACATCGTCTCCTGCTCATCCAGTCCGCAGTGCGCGCCGATTTGAAGTGCCTGCTGCAGCGTCAGCGTGAACTGCGTACGCACGTGGAGTTCGTCAAAAAATCTGATCCAGGAGTGCGGCATCATGCGCTTCATGAAGTCTTCTGCTCGCATCGCGGTGTCGAGGTCCGCCATGAGCGCTTGAATGGTCGGATCCACCTGCATTCAAAATAAAATCAGTCATTGATAGCAGGTCGACAGAAACTGAATCCGCATAGGGAAAAACAAACATTGATTAGTGGCACATCGAATACACGCCGAACGATGCTTCATTCCTGGTGTACGTATACAACGCTACATTTTTTCGCTGCCTTTACGATGCTTTAAGATAACAATTTCAATGCATATATAAAGCATCATGTTTGTTTCAAACAAGATTTATGCAACTACAGTCTTGTCATGGGCTAATCTTGTCATCTTCATTACACACCGGGTTTCTCGCCGTGCTGTCGATTGGATAGAAAGCCAGCGGTCGCCCGTCTTTTGTCTTCTTGCAGTCATGCCTGGAAATGTATGTTGCGAAAGCTCCGAGTTCCTTATCCAGTAATTCTTCGATGGCCCTGTGGTTTCTGTACTCATGGAGCTGGAGCTGCTTGCTGTCTTTATGTGTGCCCACCAAAAAAACCGGAGGCGCGGGATTTTCCAGCGCCTCGTCACGGGCGTGCACCTCGAGGCTGCGCATCCAGAACCGCAGCGAGTCCAGACAGTCGCGCCGATCCTGCTCAATGGCAGAGGGCACGAGTTGCCGCATGTCAAACAGCACCAAGTAAGCAGCGCCGCGCTTGAGAAAGAGCTGCAGCAAAGACCGGAACACCTCCTGGCCGCCGAGGTCCCACACAGACAAGGTCAGCTCGTCACCTCTGAGTTCCCCCTTTTCGATGCGCAGCACCAGCTCCTTGTCCAGCGGCTGCATGCCTGACTGCTGATTACCACCCAACGAGGCGGTCGGTTTCAGCAGCTCGCTCGTGGACGTTGATCCGCACTGTCGGACCGTGGGCGTACTCGGCACTTCCGGTCCGAGCGGCCTCTGCTTCTTGCGATGCATTCTCTCTTGCTGCAGCTGAGAAAGCGAGGCATGCGCAGAGGATAACTTATCTGCCGCACCTTCACCTTGTGAACCCTTCGCGGCTGCTACAGCTGCCGCTAGTTGGCGCTGCCCCTCACTCAACTTGGTTTCTTTTTCTGTCAACACTCGCCAGCTCAATGCTGCATCGGCAGCAGACGTCTGTGTTGCCACCCGTGACACCTGCACATCGGCGGGTCTGTCCATTCCCACAGTGCTGCCTGTATCGGACAGATACGGATCACCGCGGAAGGCTCTTGCCAGTGCCGTCTTTCCAGCTTCGGCGCGGCCCGCAATCTGGCAAGCAAAGAGTCAGAAAAAATCTTCTGCACGCTCAACATCAATTACAAAATTTGTCTGCACGCTCAACATCAATTACAAAATTTGTCTCGAGCATGTGGTGCCTTACAAAAAAGGCTTGCTGCGCCATACCATGACACGGCCGTTCAAGAAAGGAGCACCCCCGTCTTTCAGCACCTTGGCTTCCAGCACGCTTATGACCTGACATCAATGGCAGTGCAAAGAGGCAAACACTATTCAAAAGATTAACCTCCGCGATCGCGACGCAAACGCAAGTGGTGAAGGCGCAAGGATTTGATGAACAACTGATTCTCACCTGCTTTTTTTCCTGAGGCGCTGCAACCTTTGTAGTGTTAGGAGACTTAGCCTTAGACTGTGGCTGCGGCTCCTGGTTCTTCTTTCCTTCCTTCTCAGGCACGGCGCTGCTCACTGGTACCTGCAGAGCGTTCAGACACCAAAGGATTCGGGTTGAGTGCGACAAACTGTATGTCCTGATCTCAAATGCTAATCGTCCTGGACATGACTAAGTCTCTGAAATACGAAATTAATCAGCCAAGTTCTGTAATTGCATGATGACCATACAGTCACATATGCAACATGTTCTCCTGCTTTACACTTGTGTACGTTGAATGGTGACCATCACTCACCATTCCGTAACAATCAATAAGAGGCCATGCTTGCAAGCAATCATTTATCAGTGTTTAACTGGTTCACGCGTTCACATAATCACTCAAAGGTTCGAACATGGCTAACAAGAATTTAAGTAAAAATAAAATGAATGTATATATACAATAGTAATACTTTGAGCCATAAGATGTCCTACGAATACTTCAAAATTTTTGTCGTTGCTGCGGTTGTGAATCATCACTATAATCATATTGATATATCATCGTAACTGTCCATATAGTCGTCGCTGTTGCCGTTGTTGCATGGTTGTACATAACAGTTATTCTTCTTGTACCTCCTTGATCTTGGACTGCTTAGGTGACCATCAATCACCATTCCGTAACCATCAATAAGAGGGCATGCTTGCAATGATTGATAAGTCTTTAGTGAATCATCACCATGATCATATTGATATATATATCATCGTAACTGTCCATGTAGTCGTCGCTGTTGCCTCCTTTGTTGGATTGTTGTACATAATAGTTATTCTTCTTGTACCTGTTTGATCTTGGACTGCCGCAGGTATTCAAGAATCTTCTCGTTGTTGCTAACCCCTTGTGGTAAGCCTTGGATATGATCTTTGAGCTCAACTCCAGATAGCTGCTTCAGAATAGGGTTGACCTGCACACAGATGACAGTGTGATTGTGGTGCGCTATTCAGTGTTACATGGCCCGCCCCTTTTCACGATATGTTTTCACCACTGTTGTTTCACTAAGCTGTGTCTTGGTTTTTTTTTTTTTTATTGATGCTACCGCGCCGCGGTAGCACACTCATAAAAGTACATGTTGCACAGGAAAACAAAACTGTAATCGAGCTACGCATGGGAGCAAACAAAATAGGACCAGCAGGCGCAGAAGCAATCGCAAACATGCTTAAGGTACCTCTAATGCCTTCCCGATTGCTTTTGCGCCATCAACCCCGATGTTGTTACTTCCTAAACCAAGCCCTTGTAGCGTCTTGTTCACCTATATCCACATATGTTCCTAGTCGACTTGCTACCGCGGCGGTAGCATTCATATATTTCTTTGTGTTGTGCTGAAAAATAGGTCAATAAAACGCTTCAAATGCTAGACATACATTGGAACGAAATTGGAGCGCAAGGCGCAGTGCATATCGCGGAAGCACTCAAGGTCAGACCTCCAAACCCTTGCCGATAGCAATAGCTCCAGCATTGCCGATCTTGTTGTTCCAGAGCGAGAGTTGAGTGAGGCTCGAATTGACCTGCATTCAAACACCAGCAGCATTTGTTTAGTGCTACCGCGGCGCGGTAGCATGGAAGTAGCATCTCACCCTTCATATATATTATGGATGTGAGCAGGTGAATACAACTCTTACGAGCCTAAGCGTTGCAGCAGGCCCTTTTGCGAGCGATAAATACAAGATCGGAGTGGAAGGAGCCAAGGCGTTTGCTGATGCTCTCAAGGTCTTACCTGGATGGCTTCTGCAATATGTTTAGCACCTTGCGGACCGATGTTGTTGACTGAAATATCAAGAATTGAGAGCTTGCTGTTCTTGTTCTCCTGCATTACACACAACCACATTTTTGGATGCTAACATACGTATACGTTGTACGCATTCATGCATGTTCAGGCATAATTCAAAGGAAATATACATACCTACACGCGTGTACACAATACACACACATCATTGCATCACTTTAAAGCTAATGCTACCGCCGCGGTAGCACTTTTTCAATCATGTTTTGTTTGTGTGAGTGCAGATGAACAAGATGCTGCAAACTTTGTCGCTTAGCAGCAACAACTTTGGTGCTAATGGAGCTAAGGAAATCGCAGCAGCACTGAAGGTACCTGAAGAGCTAGGCCGATCGCCTTGGCGCCTTCAACCCCAATATCGTTAGCACCCAATTCGATGCTGCGAATACTATTGTTTACCTATATGCAGTCAAAACATACCAGTGGAAAGTGCTACCGCGCCGCGGTAGCATGTCTAACAAATTGTATTTGTGATGTCACTGCAGGCAAACAAGGTTCTGCAGACTCTAAATGTTGCAAGCAACAGAATTGGAGATCAAGGTGCAGCAGCGTTTGCAGACGCGCTTAAGGTACCTGCAGGGCTTTTGCAATTGCTGTTGCGCCTGCGTCGCCGATCTTGTTGTTGAAGAGGATGAGTGTAGCAAGGCTAGTGTTCACCTAATATCATTCACAGTGTCATGCTGCTTTCTTGCATGCTACCGCGCGGTAGCAAAAGAAAAAAGCACAACTCTATATGTAGGTGAATCAGACTTTGACGAGCCTTTACTTATGGGGTAACAACATAGGCGCTGAAGGCGCGGCGCACATAGCTACAGCAATTAAGGTACCCGCAAGGCTTCTCCAATTGCCTGTGCACCTGCGTCGCCTATTCCGTTGTTATTGAGGTCCAGGCTTGTCAACGTTTTGTTGACCTGTACAAGCGAAATAAGTATGCTATCAAATGCTACCGCGCGGTAGCATTCACAAATGTTGTTTGGCCTGATGTGCAGGAGAACAAGACACTTCGCGAGCTCAACATGCACAACAATAACATTGGACCGGAGGGCGCGAAAGCTTTTGCAAAGGCGTTAGAGGTACCTTGAGCATATTGGCAATGGCTGCGGCGCCTGCTGGCCCAATCTTGTTGCCTCGGATGTCAAACTCAACCAAAGTTTTGTTTACCTATTTAGCAATACACATATGTATGCTTTTTAATGCTACCGCGCGCGGGGTAGCATTTTTACGCAAGCATGTGCGATGTGCAGGAAAACAAGACCCTTCGTCAGCTTGATGTGAGCTACAATTCTATCGGGGTTGATGGCGCAAAAGCAATTGGGAAGGCGTTAGAGGTACCTTAAGCATGTTTGCGATTGCTTTTGCACCTGCTGGTCCTATGTCGTTTCCTCCCATGCGTAGCTCGATTACACTTTTGTTGTCCTATGCAATATGTACTTTTATGACTTTGCTACCGCGCGCAAGTGTGTATGTGTGTATGTGTTGGTAGCACTTGTGTGTATGTGTGTGAGAGACAGCGAGTGTGTGTGTGTGCGTGTGTGTTTGTGTGATTGTGTGTGTATGTAATAAAGTATGTACGTGTGTGTGTGTGTGTGTGTGTATTAGAGCGAGCGAGAGAGAGCATATGCTTATATGACAACACTGAAAACACTTTTGTCAAGCTCGATGGCAGAACAAAATTGGTGCTGAAGGCGCTGCTTCCGAGAGAGAGAGAGGGAGAGGAGAGAAAGAGAAGACAGAGAAGACAGAAAGAAATACAATATACAGCTGGTAGCATTAAAATGATGCATGTGAGTTGGCATGCTGTGTATGAAAAGTGTCTATGAGCACATGTAAATGTGTAATATGTATATGTGTACACGTGTATACGTATATGCATGTTTGTTGTTAAACATTTTGGGTAGGTGGTGGTGTGTGTGACACAGCGAGAGAGCAAAGAGAGAGAGAGAGAGAGAGAGAGAGAGAGAGAGAGAGAAGAGAGGGAGGGAGGGAGGAAGAGAGAGGAGAGAGAGATAGAGGAGAGAGAGAGATAGACACACACACATAGACAGAGATTCACCTGTAAGATCTCCAGTATCCAAACACCCAACATTCATAAATATTTTAGTCTGTTGTCTCATAATAGGTGTAGTCCTGAACTGAAGTAGATGTCTTTATGCATGTATAGTCTGTGTGACCTGCAGTCCCTTGGCGACTGCCGAAGCACCAACAGCTCCAAGATTCTGGCTTGACAAATCGAGCGATTTGCCTTCATAATTGGCCTATTCAGAGCAGATAACCCATGAACACAAACAAGAAGTGAAAGAAAGGTTCAAGCGAAAAGTAAAAAAAAAAAACAAAAAAAAAAAAAAATAACAGACCACGAACTTGGTAAGGACGTCGTGTTGTCCTACACGGAAGGCTTCCAAAGCCGCCTGCAGTGCCATGGTCGCTCTTGCGTAAGTGTGCTGGCCTTGTTTGCCATAAAAATAAATCAGGCCTATGGTGAATTTTTTGTTTCTGGTTTGTGACGATGTTTTATATGTTTATCGAAACCCGTTGAATTTTCGGCAAATGCTACCAGAGCACAATCTCTTCAAAACTGATTATTGGCCACACAAAAAATTGTGTACAAAAAATCTTTTCACCCACAAACTAACAAACTGTAACAAACAAGAAACAACATTTTACTATGGCAATGACGCTCAGTACTACGATCTCTCAGTGCGTCCTCGTTCGCAGCATGCTGGCTGCAATTGCTAGTTATGACTTTGGTAGTGAGTTGAACTTTCAACTCCGTACAGGAGGAGTGGAGATGGTCTTACGCGCTGGGCCACCAGCTTCTTCTTCTTCTTCTTCTTCTTCTTCTTCTTCTTCTTCTTCTTCTTCTTCTTCTTCTTCTTCTTCTTTCTTCTTCTTCTTCTTCTTCTTCTTCTTCTTCTTCTTCTTCTTCTTCTTCTTCTTCTTCTTCTTCTTCTTCTTCTTCTCTTCCTCCTCCTCTTTCTCCTCCTCTTGTTCCTACTAGTCCTGCTCCTTCTCTTCCTCCTCGTCCTGCTTCTCCTGCTCCTCTTCCTCCTCCTCGTCCTGCTCCTCCTCTTCCTCCTCCTCGTCCTGTCTATTCTCATCCTCCCACGTCTCCTACTCTTCCGCCTCCTCCTTCTCATACTGCTCCTCCTCTTTATCCTCCGATTCCATCTTCTCCTACTCTTTCTCCTCCTGCTATTCCTCATCTTCCTCATTCTCTTTCTCGTCCGGCTCCTCTCTGTCCTCCTCTTCATCCTCTTCCTCTCCCGCTTTCTTCTTCTTCTTCTTCTTCTTCTTCTTCTTCTTCTTCTTCTTCTTCTTTTCTTCTTCTTCTCCTCCTCCTCCTCCCTCCTCTTCCTCCTCCTCCTCCTCCTTGCTGCTCTCCTCCTCCTGCTCCTCTTGCTCCTTCTGCTCCTTGTCCTTTTACTTTTTCTTCTTCTTCCTCTTCTTTCCCTTCTTTTCCTTCTTTTCCTCCTCTTCCTCCTCTTACTCCTCCTCCTCCTCCCTCCTCCCTACTACTACTACTACTTCTTCTTCTTCTTCTCTTCTTCTTCTTCTTCTTCTTTCTTCTTCTTCTTCTTCTTCTTTCTTCTTCTTCTTCTTCTTCTTCTTCTTCTTCTTCTTCTTTGTCTTCCACTGCATCAACTACTTCTACTTCTACTACTACTACTTACTACTACTACTACTACTACTACTACTACTACTACTACTACTACTACTACTACTACTGCTACTACTTCTACTACTACCACCACCACCACCACCACCACTACCACTTTCACTTCT
>WBZZ01004067.1:42500-84729 GCA_019918135.1 Paulinella micropora | reverse complement strand
TATTATTATTATTATCGTTATTATTATTATTATTATTATTATTATTATTATGGACACCGTGATAGCCCAGTGGTCAAGTTCTACCATCTGGGCCCTGTCGCCAGTTCGATTCCCGTCGGTGCCACCAGTATTTTCATTGAACATACCGATCCGTCTGGACCAGTATTTTCATTGAACATACCGGCCCGTCTGGAAGTGTTGGAACTGCCCTTGCGGGGGTGTCATTAGAGCTTATCGTCAATTCTTCGTACTCCCCTCACGGGTGAGACGATGGAGGCGCATGTGCAGAAATGCATCAGCCATTGACAGAGAAGCACTATTATTATTATTATTATTATTATTATTATTATTATTATTATTATTACTATTATACTGGAGGGGTGCACAAGATGGCACTCCATGGGAAGAGGAGGTGGTTGGGCCTCTCCCCACGAAGGTGACCGCTTGGGGAGGGCGGTCACCGGGATATGCGCAACTCTCAACTGGGCATTTACTCGGTAGGGGTTCGGCCAGGCAGGTTGTGGGGTTGTCTGTTGGATTGTTGGTTGGCTCGTTTTTCTTGGCTGTTGGTTTGGGTCTGGTTTCCTGGTTAGCCCATTTTCGCCGAATTTCCTGCCGAGTAAATGCCTGGGGGCTTCCAGTTCCGGTTTGGTGATCTTGTTGAGGTGAGCATTCGGAGGAAACAGTACCGAGATGGGTTGAAGATAGGATTCACATTGAGCCGAGATGGGGCTGAGTTGACCTGTTCCAACTCGGCTCCATTTCGGCTTCATGTTAATCCTATCTTCATCCTATCTGGGTTTTGTCTCCTCCCTATCTTCGCTTTTTCGGGGTTGCCTAACTGGAACACATGATGAGCGCACGTTGGAGAGGGACTTCAGTCGGTCCCAATGCCTTGCCAGCGCCTTGCTGCGTTGCCGTGCCTTGCCCCATGCATTCACACCCTCCACCGTTGCATTTCTAACTGAGCAGCTTCGGCTGGGATTACTATACTTGTCTGTAAGACCCTATAGGTACCGCTAGGTTCGCGCCTTCTATACCCACGTGGGGGAAGGAGTTTCAGCGGCACGCCGTCCGATCTGGCTCCACTCGGGGACACCCGTACCTCATGATGTGTATTGTTAGGAGCAGCTGAAAGTCCATAAGGCATGAGAGTAGAGGCGTTGGCGATGCGATGGAGAGTGTGTGTAGTGCGTGAGGCAGGTTCTGGCGACGCTGGGGGTGCTGGCGGGCGCCGAAGGGCACGAAGCGACGCAGCAGCGTCAAGTGACACCGGCGGAAATGCGTGTAGTGTGTGTTGCAGATACCGCCGATGCTATTTGCATGGGCGGGCGCTTTCCTCGCGTAAAGAGGCGCGGCGGTGATGGCCAGCGACATTGGCCGTCTACTACTCTCAATGGATTACAAATACGCGAAGCACGGAGCTACCACTGTGGCCCTTATGGGACAAGGTAGAATCGCCGAAGACCTGGACAATCCCCGTGGGAATGCCTCTTCGACGGGCTCTGGCCCGATGTCCCAGGATGGGAGGATGAGGGCTCGCGTATATGACGGAATTCCTGAACCACGTGGAGAGGCTATCTTAGCTGCGCCTCATCCTTCCTCCCCAAACCTGGCACACGGGTCGGCGCTTCAACATAAGGCGAGCGGCGCTGTATGGCAGATGGCACCGCCGCCTCGACGGTACCGGCGGGTAGATCGGTACGACAAGGACGGGCGTAATCTGATTGTCTGGGGGCTCTCAGAACGCGCCAATCTACAGGAGATCGCCTCCAAAATGAGCGGTCTTGGTCTGGTGGTCCCGGTAATGGAGTGGCAAGGCCAGCGAATGTTTCGTCACCTGGAGCTGGTCTACGAGGACGATGACAGCAGGCAGACGGCGTTGCAGCAACTCAAACATCTCAAATTCTTCGGCAGAGGGGTCAATGTGGCCCTTGGGCGCAGGTTCAGGGACAGGGAACGTGTCCGAAGGCTTATTCGCATCCATCTGCGTGGGGAAGCGGCGGTCCGGAAGGAGGAAGCTGCGACGGGATATCGCGTCTTGCCTCTGCATGAAGAATGTGTCGATGATGTGCAGGTGGTGTCTTCGGAATTGGCTGCCGATGCACCTAAGTGTGTGTCTGAGTGTGCTGATGTGCATGTGGTGCCCCTGCATTCGGCGGCCAGTGCAGTTGGGGACCAACCTGCGCAAGCACCTGCAGAGGGGGGCAGCACGAGGGCGGAAGCCAAGCGCGGCCGTCGGGTCCGGAAACGAGCCAAGAAGCACCGCTCCAAGCAGTTCGATACCGGCTTCAAGCTACTCGTCGCGAGTCACAACTGGCAGGGTAAAACGGGATACGACAACGTAGGCACGGCGGAATGGGCATCATTCTACAAGCACGAGGGCTGGCTAGTCATCGGGGCTCAGGAGCACCGCATGGGCAAGAAGCAACTTTCCAAATGCAGCCTGGATGGATTCCGGATTTTTGGAAAACCTGCGGAGGTCAGCGAGAAAAATCGCTGCAAGGGTGGGGTTCTATTCGCGGTGGCTAACTTCCTTGGTCCGTATTGCAACCTGGTGTCAGCCCCCGTCGACCACCGGCAGCAAGTGTGGCTGCGTATCGCCTCGGGTGTTACCGGCGCTCAGGATATCTATGTGGGCAACGGCTACTTTCCCCAGGAAACGCAGGAAGAAGAGTCGTCAGAGGCGTATGCGGCCTGGCAGGCAGCTATAGCTTTTTTTGGAGCCAAAGGTCTTGTGGTCACGGTGGCGGATGCCAACGCGAAGCTCGGGCCGGCATACAGCCGAAAAGAGGAGGGCATCGTCGGTCAGCACGGGGAGGTCGATGATAAGGGAGCACCGGTACGTTCGGAGAACGGCAAGAGACTCGCGGCTGTCCTCGTCGCTTCGGGCCTGCGAAATCTGAGCGGCTTCTCGTGCCCAGTGGAAGGGTCCTACTGGTGGTCCCGGCGTGAGCAGCGCGGCATGGGCACAGGCAAGCACCTCCTCGATTACATCTGCGCGTCGCCTGGCTTGGCATCTGGAGCAAAGTTCGGAGTATGCGAAGATGATCTTGATACGGACCACAAGGCAGTATGGGCCGAACTGACGTGGAGCGGCCAGCGCCGGCCAAAGCGGGCTGCGAAACCTTACAGGTCCTTTCGTGTTGATAAGCTTATTGGTGCTGGTGTCTCGGGTAATGATCACGCTGCGAAGCAAGCGCTGGATTATCTACGCGACAAGTTCGATGACGTATTCCAGCATTGCCTACAGAAGCTTGGAGTGCATCAGCTGCCTGAGCTTGACCTATCGGGTGGTGCCGACAGCCAACGGGTGGTAGATGACGTCACCGAGCGAGTGGCGCAGTCCTTCCGAATGGCGGCGCACCGGGTCCTTGGCTCCAGATGTATACGACCCCGTTTCACCAACAATTGGTTCGATGGGGAGCTAAAGGAGCTCATTCAGCAGCGCCGGGAGGCCTACGCAGCATACAGGAGGGATGAATCGAATGCGGAAGCCCGTCTGAATTGGCTACGGCTCCGCAAGCAAATTCGGAAGGTAACTCGGGCCAAGAAGTTCGCCTCCTTCAAGCAAGTGCAGGAAGAAGCGGTCAAATGTCAACGCGAGCAATCCTCAAAGCGCTTTTGGCTACTCGCGAAGCGGCTTGGCGGGGCACGCAGAACGAAGGTCTCCGCGCCGGTGCAAAGGGAGGATGGCTCACTGGCGTGTACGCTGCCGGAAAAGGTCGCGCGGTGGGAGGAATTTCGGAAAAATTCGGTGAAGCCACGGGAAAATCCGGCAAGTGCGGCTGTTGTGGTGGAGTGCTGTGCAGAAGCAGGCTCGCTGGAGTGGGAGGAAGCCGAAGCTAAGCGGCAGTTCCACTGGAACGATCGCTTCAGAGATGAGGTGGCCCGGGCTATGAAGGAGCACGAAGTAGGTGAAGACACTTGCGAAGAGCTGGACAAGCCGTTCACGCAAGAGGAGGTCCTTGCAAGGCAACGTGCCCTGAATAACCACAAAGCTTGTGGCGAGGACAAAGTGAAGAACGAGATGCTCAAGTATGGCGACGCCTACATCAATGGCTACTTAACGCAGTACTTCAACTGGATTCGAGAAGCCGAGAGGACTCCAAAAGCTTGGGGCAAGGGAATCATCGTCAATATCCCCAAGGGTGGGGATCCTACGGATCCTGACAACTGGAGGGATATCTCGATTATTAGTTGCCTTGGTAAGCTGTATCTGTCCTTATTAGCTACTCGTCTAACGCTCTTCGTGGATGGCCCGGATAAGCTACGTCCAGAGCAGGGAGGCTTCCGCCCGGGGCGTCGCACTACGGATCAGGTCTTTGCCCTTTGGCAGAGGTTGAAGGGGCGTCAGCAGCAGAAGCGGGAGTCGTATGTCCTGTTCGTCGATCTACGCAAGGCTTTCCCGTCTGTTTGGAGAGATGGTCTATTTGAGAGGCTCTGGAAGCTGGGTGTAAGGGGCAAGTTCTGGCGCACGCTACGCAGGTGCTACGAGCAGACTTCGTCGCAAGTGCTAGTTGATGGAGCACTCACCCCCGAAGTACTGGAGGGTGTAGGCGTCCAACAGGGGTCCCCTCTCTCTCCCACACTCTTCAACGTCTTTATGGATGAGCTATGCGATCGGCTGGCGAGTGCCCTCAAGATCACGGATGTGAAGCGGCTGAACGACATCAAGGCACTTCTATACGCGGACGACGTGGCCCTCATCGCTCACAGTCGCACCGAGCTCCAGAAGATGGTCAATGTTGTGGCCAAGTTCGCGGAAGATTACCGGCTGGAAGTCAACTTGAAGCCCGGCAAGACGGAAATCATGCCCATTTACACGTCGAGCAAGGCGAAACGACCAAGTATCAGGGAGCGAGGTGAGCCCGTGGTGTGGTTTCGCGGCCAGAAGCTTTGTGTCACCAGTCAGTGCAAGTACCTGGGAGTGGTTATCACCGACGACCTGAAGTGGAAGGAGCAGGCCCTGCGGGCTACGCGTGTCACTGAAGTCGCCACCGCAGGTTGGTACTCTTTGTGGTGTGCATGTGAGATACAAGCTAGGTATCGTCTCATGTGCTGGAATCAACTTGTGGGGGCCAAGCTGAAGTACGCCTTCGATGTCTGGCGTGCCCCCGTATCGCAGCTCACCAAGCTGGAGGCAGCAATGCTGCGCCCCATGAGGATGATTCTGGGCATCAGCCCTAAGACAAGCAAGTGGATTACACTCTTTCTGGCGCGCTCTTTGAGTGCGGAGCGTTTGCGGCGGGCGGCGCAACTGAAGTTCTATGGACGGCTGCGTGTTCTACCGGAGAAGCGATTTCCTGTCATCGCATCTCAAGTCAAATCCGACTGGACTGCGGAGGCCGAAGGCGCTATCAGGGACTCAATGGATCTACAACAAGGGCTTCAGGAGCTCCTAAATAGCTCAGAGAAGGACCTCGAGGGTTGGAGTTCGACTGTGGACAAGTGGGCCCTTCAGCAGGACGTCAAGATGGTGCAGCAACTGATGTGGGACAAGCGAGAGGCAGGCAGCGATCTTACTGATGGCCTGCGAGTCATCCTAAGACAAGTCTTTGGAACTAAGGAGTTCCCAAGATGGGTAGCCCTTGATGATGCGCATTATAATCTGCTTCGGAGAAGGTTGCTCAGCTGCAACAACCGCCTTCGGTTGTACCGCAGCAAGTTGGTCAGTGGCATGTCCCCTCGCTGCTTCTGTTGTCATGATGATGTCAATGAGTCCCTTGCGCACTTCTTATGGGATTGCCCCATGCATGAGGGGAGACGTAAGCAGCTGTTGCTGAGTATGCAGAGGCTCGGTGGCATGGCTGTGGGGGTGCTGAGGGGGATGGAGGGAGTGAGGAGGGTGGTGAGGTCGTAGGTGGTGAGGTTGTGGTGGAGGATGTGTTGCTTGGGCGGGAGCGGGAGGGCTCTGTGCGGCAGGGTTGGGATGATATGTCGCCTGTGGATCAATCACGATTGTTTTGTAAGTTTTTTCAGGGGAAGTCGCGCTTCCGCAGTAACTTTAGGCTTGCTGCGTTGTTAGGGGTTACAGCGTTGCGTCCCCCTCCAAAGTTGGATGTGTTGTTTGGATCATATGTGTCTGAGTGTTGGTCTGCTAGGGAGGGTAAAAGGGAGGAGCTTGGGGTGGATGATGGGGGTGAGGAGGTGATTGACCTCACTGAGGTTCCATCAGCTTCTGTCCCACCCTCTCCCCCAAGTGACGTTGATGTTGCGCGGCGCGGCCGTCCGCGCAGTGTGGACGTCCTGGCTAGAGAGAGGGGTTCGGGAGCGCAGCGTAGTGTCTCCGAGTTCTTCTCTTCAGCTAACACCCTCGCATCTAGCTCTTCATGCACTTCACAGCCCCCATCTGCCCCTGCTGTTGCTGTTGCTGCTATGTCTGTTTGGTGTTCTGACAATGCGTTGGGATCGGCTGACCCCGGTGACCCAATGGAGGCACATGTCCAGGATCTGGATCTGATGCTATAGTCTGAGGAAGCCTATTACTATTATTATTATTATTATTATTATTGGCACCGCGATAGCCCAGTGGTTAAGGTCTACCATCTGGGACCTGTCGCCAGTTCGATTCCCGTCGGTGCCAGTATTTTCAAAGGATATTTTCTTTGAAAGTATTGGTCTGTCTGGAAGGCTTGGAGCTGCCTTGCGGGGGTGTCAGTAGAGCCTATCGTCAAATCTTCGTACTCCCCTCGCGGGTGAGACGATGGAGGCACATGTGCAGAAATGCATTCGCCATTGACAGAGAAGCACTATTATCATTATTATTATTATTATCGTTATTATTATTATTATTATTATTATTGGACACCGTGATAGCCCAGTGGTCAAGTTCTACCATCTGGGCCCTGTCGCCAGTTCGATTCCCGTCGGTGCCACCAGTATTTTCATTGAACATACCGGTCTATTTCTGGACCAGTATTTTCATTGAACATACCGGCCCGTCTGGAAGTGTTGGAACTGCCCTTGCGGGGGTGTCATTAGAGCTTATCGTCAATTCTTCGTACTCCCCTCACGGTTGAGACGATGGAGGCGCATGTGCAGAAATGCATCAGCCATTGACAGAGACGCACTATTATTATTATTATTATTATTATTATTATTATTATTATTATTATTATTATTATTATTCGAGTCTTTGGAGCGGAGCCGCGTCACCGAACGGCCCCGTGCTACCAATGGAGGCACATGTCCGACAGGATCAAAGGCCAATTGACTGATAAGTCTATTATTATTATTATTATTATTATTATTATTATTATTATTATTATTATTAGAGGCACATGTCCAGGATCTGGATCTGATGCTATAGTCTGAGGAAGCCTATTATTATTATTATTATTATTATTATTATTGTGGACACCGTGATAACCCAGTGGTCAAGTTCTACCATCTGGGCCCTGTCGCCAGTTCGATTCCCGTCGGTGCCACCAGTATTTTCATTGAACATACCGGTCCGTCTGGAAGTGTTGGAACTGCCCTTGCGGGGGTGTCATTAGAGCCTATCGTCAATTCTTCGTACTCCCCTCACGGGTGAGACGATAGAGGCGCATGTGCAGATTTGCATCAGCCATTGACAGAGAAGCACTATTATTATTATTATTATTAATATTATTATTATTATTAGGGAGTACATAGGCCATCGGTCCCTTTCCATGGGCTGATTGGTATAAAACTCCTAGAGTAATGTTCTATGCCGTCACTTCCTTTATTCCACCGATTGGTGTGGAGACTTTCCTTATGGAATGGAGGACTGGATGCACATGGCATTTTGGCTCGGCAATTGGCAGACGATACATACATACATACATATGATTATTATTATTATTATTATTATTATTATTATTATTATTAATGGAGGCACATGTCCAGGATCTGGATCTGATGCTATAGTCTGAGGAAGCCTATTATTATTATTAATAATATTATTATGGGCTGATTGGTATAAAGCTCCTAGAGTAATGTTCTATGCCGTCACTTCCTTTATTCCACCGATTGGTGTGGAGACTTTCCTTATGGAATGGAGGACTGGATGCACATGGCCTTTTGGCTCAGCAATTGGCAGACGATACATACATATTATTATTATTATTATTATTATCATTATTATTATTATTATTATTATGGAGGCACATGTCCAGGATCTGGATCTGATGCTATAGTCTGAGGAAGCCTATTATTATTATTATTATTATTACTATTATTATTATTGACACCGTGATAGCCCAGTGGTCAAGTTCTACCATCTGGGCCCTGTCGCAAGTTCGATTCCCGTCGGTGCCACCAGTATTTTCATTGAACATACCGGTCCGTCTGGACCAGTATTTTCATTGAACATACCGGTCCGTATGGAAGTGCTGGAACTGCCCTTGCGGGGGTGTCATTAGAGCCTATCGTCAATTCTTCGTACTCCCCTCACGGGTGAGACGATGGAGGCGCATGTGCAGATATGCATCAGCCATTGACAGAGAAGCACTATTATTATTATTATTATTATTATTATTATTATTATTATTATTATTATTGAATATAACCTCGGCTTAGTGCAGTCTTGCCCTCAGGAGCTCCATCGGTGGCCCCGATCATCAGGCGAGAGACTGACACGGGGGGGTGGAGGACCTCGAACAAGGGTATTGGAGGCTTATGTCCGTTGAGGATATGCCATTAGCTGCATCAGTACGCCTCAGATATAGTATTATTATTATTATTATTATTACTACTACTATTATTGGCACCGCGATAGCCCAGTGGTCAAGTTCAATACCGTCTGGGACCTGTCGCCAGTTCGATTCCCGTCGATGCCAGTATTTCAAAGTATGTTTTCTTTGAAGGTATTGGTCTGTCTGGAAGGCTTGGAGCTGCTCTGCGGGGGTGTCAGTAGAGCTATCGGTCAAATCTTCGTACTCCCCTCGCGGGTGAGACTATGGAGGCAAATGTGCAGATTTGCATCCGCCATTGACTTATTATTATTATTATTATTATTATTATTATTATTATTATTATTATTATTCGCCAGTCGAGTCTTTGGAGCGGAGCCGCGTCACCGAACGGCCCCGTGCTACCAATGGAGGCACATGTCCGACAGGATCAAAGGCCAATTGACTGATAAGTCTATTATTATTATTATTATTATTATTATTATTATTCGTCGGTGCCACCAGTATTTTCATTGAACATACCAGTATTTTCATTGAACATACCGGCCCGTCTGGAAGTGTTGGAACTGCCCTTGCGGGGGTGTCATTAGAGCTTATCGTCAATTCTTCGTACTCCCCTCACGGGTGAGACGATGGAGGCGCATGTGCAGAAATGCATCAGCCATTGACAGAGAAGCACTATTATTATTATTATTATTATTATTATTATTATTATTATTATTATTATTATTGGCACCGCGATAGCCCAGTGGTTAAGGTCTACCATCTGGGCCCTGTCGCCAGTTCGATTCCCGTCGGTGCCACCAGTATTTTCATTGAACATACCGGTCCGTCTGGAAGTGTTGGAACTGCCCTTGCGGGGGTGTCATTAGAGCCTCGTCAATTCTTCGTACTCCCCTCACGGGTGAGACGATGGAGGCGCATGTGCAGATTTGCATCAGCCATTGACAGAGAAGCACTATTATTATTATTATTATTATTATTATTATTATTATTATTATTATTATTGGACACCGTGATAGCCCAGTGGTCAAGTTCTACCATCTGGGCCCTGTCGCCAGTTCGATTCCCGTCGGTGCCACCAGTATTTTCATTGAACATACCGGTCTATTTCTGACCAGTATTTTCATTGAACATACCGGCCCGTCTGGAAGTGTTGGAACTGCCCTTGCGGGGGTGTCATTAGAGCTTATCGTCAATTCTTCGTACTCCCCTCACGGGTGAGACGATGGAGGCGCATGTGCAGAAATGCATCAGCCATTGACAGAGAAGCACTATTATTATTATTATTGTTATTATTATTATCATTATCATTGATGGAGGCGCATGTGCAGATTTGCATCAGCCATTGACAGAGAAGCACTATCATTATCATTATTATTATTATTATTATTATTATTATTATTATTATTATTATTATTATTATTATTATTACTACTACTACTACTACTACAATTATTATTATTATTATTATTATTATTATTATTATGGACACCGTGATAGCCCAGTGGTCAAGTTCTACCATCTGGGCCCTGTCACCAGTTCGATTCCCGTCGGTGCCACCAGTATTTTCATTGAACATACCGATCCGTCTGGACCAGTATTTTCATTGAACATACCGGCCCCCGTCTGGAAGTGTTGGAACTGCCCTTGCGGGGGTGTCATTAGAGCTCATCGTCAATTCTTCGTACTCCCCTCACGGGTCGAGACGATGGAGGCGCATGTGCAGAAATGCATCAGCCATTGACAGAGAAGCACTATTATTATTATTATTATTATTATTATTATTATCCCGTGATAGCCCAGTGGTCAAGTTCTACCATCTGGGCCCTGTCGCCAGTTCGATTCCCGTCGGTGCCACCAGTATTTTCATTGAACATTCCGATCCGTCTGGACCAGTATTTTCATTGAACATACCGGCCCGTCTGGAAGTGTTGGAACTGCCCTTGCGGGGGTGTCATTAGAGCTTATCGTCAATTCTTCGTACTCCCCTCACGGGTGAGACGATGGAGGCGCATGTGCAGAAATGCATCAGCCATTGACAGAGAAGCACTATTATTATTATTATCATTATTATTATTACTATTAGGGAGTACATAGGCCATCGGTCCCTTTCCATGGGCTGATTGGTATAAAGCTCCTAGAGTAATGTTCTATGCCGTCACTTCCTTTATTCCACCGATTGGTGTGGAGACTTTCCCTATGGAATGGAGGATTGGATGCACATGGCCTTTTGGCTCAGCAATTGGCAGGAGATACACTATTATTACTATTATTATTATTATTATTATTATTAGTGGCACCGCGATAGCCCAGTGGTTAAGGTCTACCATCTGGGACCTATCGCCAGTTCGATTCCCGTAGGTGCCAGTATTGTCAAAGGATATTTTCTTTGAAAGTATTGGTCTGTCTGGAAGGCTTGGAGCTGCCTTGCGGGGGTGTCAGTAGAGCCTATCGTCAAATCTTCGTACTCCCCTCGCGGGTGAGACGATGGAGGCACATGTGCAGAAATGCATTCGCCATTGACTGAGAAGCACTATTATTATTATTATTGGTTCGACGGGGAGCTAATGGAGCTTATTCAACAGCGCCGGGAAGCCTACGCAGCGTACAGGAAGGATGAATCGAATGCAGAAGCTCGTCTGAAATGGCTACGTATCCGCAAGCAAATCCGGAAGGCAACACGGGCACATCCAGGAAAAAGCGGTCAAGTGTCAACGAGAGCAATCTTCCAAGCGTTTTTGGCTACTCGCAAAGCGTATCGGCGGGGCACGCAGAGCGAAGGTCTCCACGCCGGTGCAAAGGGAGGATGGCTCACTGGCGTGTACGTTACCGGAAAAGGTCGCTCGGTAGGAGGAATTTCGGAAAAAATTCGGTGAAGCCACGGGAAAATCCAGCAAGTTCGGTTGTTGCGGTGGAGTGGTGTGCAGAAGCAGGCTCGCTGGAGTGGGAGGAAGCCGAAGCTAATCGGCAGTTCCACTGGAGTGATCGCTTCAGAGACGAGGTGGCTCGGGCTATGAAAGAGCACGAAGAAGGTGAAGATACTTGCGAAGAGTTGGACAAACCGTTCACGGAAGAGGAAGTCCTCGAAAGGCAGCGTGCCTTGAGTAACCACAAAGCTTGTGGCGAGGACAAAGTCAAGAACGAGATGCTCAAGTATGGCGGCGCTTACATAAATGCCTACTTAACGCAGTACTTCAACTGAATTCGAGGGGCCGAGAGGACTCGAAAAGCTTGGGGCAAGGGAATCATCGTAAATATCCCCAAGGGTGGGGATCTTACGGATCCCGACGACTGGAGGGATATTTCGATTATTAGCTGCCTTGGTAAGCTGTATCTGTCCTCGTTGGCTATGCGACTAAGGCTCTTCGTGGAATGCCCGGACAAGCTACTTGCAGAGCAGGGAGGCTTTCGCTCGGGGCGTCGCACTACGGATCAGGTCTTTACCCTTCGGCAGGCAGGTTGAAGGGGCGTCAGCTGCAGAAGCAGGAGTCGTATGTCCTGTTCGTTGATCTTCGCAAGGCTTTCCCGTCTGTAGAAGAGATGGCCTCTTTGAGAGGCTGGGGAAGCGGGGGGTATGAGGTAAGTTCTGGCGCACGCTACGCAGGTGCTACGAGCAGACTTCGTCGCAAGTGCTAGTCGATGGAGCACTCACCCCCGAAGTGTTTGAGGGTGTAGGGGTCCAACAAGGGTCCCCTCTCTCTCCCACACTTTTCAACGTCTTTATGGACGAGCTATGCGAACGGCTGGCAAGTGCACTCAAGATCACGGACGTGAAGCGGCTGAACGACATCAACGCATTTCTCTACGCGGACGATGCTCACAGTCTCACCGAGCTTCAGAAGATGGTCAAGAAGCCAGGCAAGACGGAAATCATGCGCATCTACACGTCGAGCAAGGCGAAGCGACCAAGAATCAGAGAGCGCAGTGAGCCCGTGCTGTGGTTCCGCGGCCAGAAGCTCTGTCACCAGTCAGTACAAATACCTTGGAGTGGTCATCACCGACGACCTGAAGTGGAAGGAGCAGACACTGCGGGCTACGCGCGTCACGGAAGTCGCCACGGCAGGTTGGTACTCTTTGTGGTGTGCAGGTGAGATACAGGCTAGGTGTGCTGGAACCAACTTGCGGGAGCCAAGCTGAAGTATGCCTTCGATGTCTGGCGCGCCCCCGTATCGCAGCTCACCAAGCAGGCAGCGATGCTGCGCCCTATGCGGATGATCCTCGTCATTAGCCCTAACACTAGCAAGTGGATAACGCTCTTTTTGGCGCGCTCTTTGAGTGCGGAACGTTTTGCGACTGGCGGCGCAACTGAAGTTCTACGGAAGGCTGCATGTTCTACCGGAGGAGCGATTTCCTGCTATCGCGTCTCAAGTCAAATCCGACTGGACTACGGAGGCTGCAGACGCCATCCGTGACTCAGTGGATCTGCAACAAGAATTTCAAGAGCTTCAGGATAGCCACAAGAGGGCCTTGAGGGATGGGGTTCGACTGTGGACAAAATGGGCCCTTCAGCAGGGCGTCAAGATGGTGCAGAAACCGATGCGAGACAAGCGACAGACAGGCAGCGACCTTACTGACGGACTGAGAGTCATCCTAAGAAAAGTCTTTGGAACTAAGGAGTTCCCAAGGTGGGTGGCTCTGCATGATGCACAGTGCAATCTGCTTCGGAGAAGATTGCTCAGCTGCAACAACCTCCTTGGGTTGTACCGCAGCAAATTGGTCAGTGGCATGTCCCCTCCCTGCTTCTGTTGTCATGATGATGTCAATGAGTCTCTAGCGCACTTCCTATGGGATTTCTCCATGCACGAGGAGAGACGTAAGAAGCTGTTGCTGAGTATGCAGAGGCTCGGTGGAATGGGAGGGGGGGATGCTGAAGGGGATAGGGGTGGCGGGGAGGATGGCCAGGATGTTGGCGGGGAGGTAGTGGTTGAGGATGTGTTGCTCGGGCAGCAGCCGGAGGGCTCTGTGCGAAAAGGTTGGGATGATATGTCGCCTGAGGATCAAACACGGTTGCTTCGTAAGTTTTTTCAGGGGAACTCGCGCTTTTGCAGTAACTTCAGGCTGGCTGCGTTGTTACGAGTTATAGCGTTGCGTCCCCCTAGAAAGTTGGATGCCTTGTTTGGATCGTATGTGTCTGAGTGTTGGTCTGCTAGGGAGGTGAAGAGGGCGGAGCTTGGGGAGGAGGATGGAAGCCAGGAGGTGATTGACCTTACTGAGGCGCCATCAGCTCCTGTCCCATCCTCTCTCCCAAGTGACGTTATTGTCGCGCGGCGCGGCCGTCCGCGCAGTGTGGACGTTCTAGCGAGAGAGAGAGGGGGGGTCGGGAGCGCAGCGTAGTGTCTCCGAATTCTTCTCTTCAGCTGAAACCCTCGAATCTAGCTCCTCATACACTTCACAGCTCTCATCTGCCCCTGCTGCTGCCGTTGCTGCTGTGTCTGTTCCTTGTTCTGACAATGCGTTGGGATCGACTGGCCCCGAGGACCCAACGGAGGCACATGTCCAGGATCTGGATCTGATGCCGTAGTCTGAGGGAGCCTATTATTATTATTATTATTATTATTATTATTATTATTATTATTATTATTATTATTATTATTATGGACACCGTGATAGCCCAGTGGTCAAGTTCTACCATCTGGGCCCTGTCGCCAGTTCGATTCCCGTCGGTGCCACCAGTATTTTCATTGAACATACCGATCCGTCTGGACCAGTATTTTCATTGAACATACCGGCCCGTCTGGAAGTGTTGGAACTGCCCTTGCGGGGATGTCATTAGAGCTTATCGTCAATTCTTCGTACTCCCCTCACGGGTGAGACGATGGAGGCGCATGTGCAGAAATGCATCAGCCATTGACAGAGAAGCACTATTATTATTATTATTATTATTATTATTATTATTATTTAGGGAGTACATAGGCCATTGGTCCTTTTCAATGGGCTGATTGGTATAAAGCTCCTAGAGTAATGTTCTATGCCGTCACTTCCTTTATTCCACCGATTGGTGTGGAGACTTTCCTTATGGAATGGAGGACTGGATGCAGATGGCCTTTTGGCTCAGCAATTGGCAGGAGATACATTATTATTATTATTATTCGAGTCTTTGGAGCGGAGCCGCGTCACCGAACGGCCCCGTGCTACCAATGGAGGCACATGTCCGACAGGATCAAAGGCCAATTGACTGATCAGTCTATTATTATTATTATTATTATTATTATTATTATTATTATTATTATTACTATTATTATGGACACCGTGATAGCCCAGTGGTCAAGTTCTACCATCTGGGCCCTGTCGCCAGTTCGATTCCCGTCGGTGCCACCAGTATTTTCATTGAACATACCGATCCGTCTGGACCAGTATTTTCATTGAACATACCGGCCCGTCTGGAAGTGTTGGAACTGCCCTTGCGGGGGTGTCATTAGAGCTTATCGTCAATTCTTCGTACTCCCCTCACGGGTGAGACGATGGAGGCGCATGTGCAGAAATGCATCAGCCATTGACAGAGAAGCACTATTATTACTATTATTATTCAGATATAGTAAATCTGCCTTGGAGTGTTGACTGTGACATATTTGAGGGAAATCCCGATGAAAAAACCTAGTCACACTTGCTAAACAGAGTTCCAGCCCCATGGCCTCAAGGCGTTAAACTGTGACGCCAACTCATAACCCTTTGGTGGTAGATGCTGGGGAGGAGGGTCGTTGCGCGCGTAAAAGATCTTAAACTCCGCATATGCTGGTTGATAGCCCAGGACCCAGCAGACACCAGATTGTTATGGGTGGGGTTTCGAGGCAGCTCTAGCAACCGCGCTTGGTGTATGCACTTGCACATTCGGTGACGTCTTGCAAGAGGTTGCTGGGACTGCGGAATAACCTCGGCTTAGTGCAGTCTTGCCCTCAGGAGCTCCATCGGTGGCCCCGATCATCAGGCGAGAGACTGACACGGGGGGGTGGAGGACCTCGAACAAGGGTATTGGAGGCTTATGTCCGTTGAGGATATGCCATTAGCTGCATCAGTACGCCTCAGATATAGTATTATTATTATTATTATTATTATTATTGGACACCGTGATAGCCCAGTGGTCAAGTTCTACCATCTGGGCCCTGTCGCCAGTTCGATTCCCGTCGGTGCCACCAGTATTTTCATTGAACATACCGATCCGTCTGGACCAGTATTTTCATTGAACATACCGGCCCGTCTGGAAGTGTTGGAACTGCCCTTGCGGGGGTGTCATTAGAGCTTATCGTCAATTCTTCGTACTCCCCTCACGGGTGAGACGATGGAGGCGCATGTGCAGAAATGCATCAGCCATTGACAGAGAAGCACTATTATTATTATTATTATTATTATTATTATTATTATTATTATTATTACTATTATGGACACCGTGATAGCCCAGTGGTCAAGTTCTACCATCTGGGCCCTGTCGCCAGTTCGATTCCAGTCGGTGCCACCAGTATTTTCATTGAACATACCGGTCCGTCTGGAAGTGTTGGAACTGCCCTTGCGGGGGTGTCATTAGAGCCTATCGTCAATTCTTCGTACTCCCCTCACGGGTGAGACGATGGAGGCGCATGTGCAGAAATGCATCAGCCATTGACAGAGAAGCACTATTATTATTATTATTATTATTATTATTATTATTATTATTATTATTATTATTATTAGTACCGCGATAGCCCATGGTCAAGTTCAATACCATCTGGGACCTGTCGCCAGTTCGATTCCCGTCGGTGCCAGTATTTTCAAAGTGTGTTTCCTTTGAAGGCATTGGTCTGTCTGGAAGGCTTGGCGCTGCCCTGCGGGGGTGTCAGTAGAGCTATCGGTCAAATCTTCGTACTCCCCTCGCGGGTGAGACGATGGAGGCACATGCGCAGATTTGCCTTCGCCATGGACAGAGAAGCACTATTATTATCATTATTACTATTACTATTAGGATGGCACACCGCAACAGCCCAGTGGTCGCAGGACCTGTCACCAGTTCGATCCTGTCACTGCCAGCTGTCACTGTCAGTATTTTCAACCAAAAAAAAAAAAAAAAAAAAAAAAAAAAAAAAAAAAAATTGAAACTATTGTCTGTATAGAAGTATTGGACTTCGCCAGCCGGGCGTGCATCACGATAAATAAAATATATGTTTATCATAATGTGATTTGGATATTTACAATGGTGTTCCAAATGGGACCTCATTGCAAGGAATGAAAGGCAACTCAGGCTTGCTGAAGTGCTTTCCCTGTATGTCATGTAAACGCCATGAGAAGCAAAAAACAAAACATCATGATTTCCTTCCACGCTGGCTTTACATGTGTGTGCGTATATGTGCATATATACAAAAAAAGGACATGTGTATACATGCATAAATATACATACACACATCCGTGGAATGGAGGCACATGTCCATACGGATTAATAATATTGTGCATACATGCAACAACAAAAAAAAGTAAATGCATGCATGTATGTATGTGTGTACAAAAGTTGAACTTAGGCTGTGAGCGCTATACCTCAACGGTGAGGACGTCAGGAAAGGCTAGTCCACAGCTATGCACCTAAAGCCACATGCAGCACAAGAAAATCACGGACGTCAGACACCTATACCAGGAATTCGTTTGCGATGCTTTGTTGTCTTGCATATGCATGCACATACTAGAAAGATAGAGAGCGCGCGCCTTTGTCATTGTTGTTGTTGTGCTGGGGTTCTTCTTTCTTTCTACCAGGCTATACTTCTTTTTGAATATAGGATGCTGGCAAAAAATGATTATTGGTATGCATGCAACAAATTACAATTGTTTGTGCAAAAATGAGTGAAATAGCTTATATAATCATCTTATGCGCATGTGTGTCTAAGCATTCTGCATCTGTGTATTACCAAACGTACGTATGATTCTACGATTAATTGTTTTCCGACTTGATGACTTCAGACCAGAACAATACATTTATGTTATTGCGACTCTACGGCGGATACTGTCCACAGCTCTGTAGCGGCTCAGGGACCTGCGGATACTGTCAGTACAACTTTGATATACTCGTTAGGTAAAGAGAACACTCGCCTTTCATAGCGATGAAATCTTGTGCAGGGGAAGGTAAGCAAGTAAACGTAAGTTAAATGATGAAGGGAAGCCGTGCAGAACAAAGGAAGACTAAAGAGAGAAGGAGAGAAGAAAAATAAAAGCAGTGAAATGAAGAAACAGGAAACAAAAAGGAAGAAGGGAAGAACGAAGAGTGCAACAAATGCTTCTCGTAAGCATGCACGTACGTGCATACTTCACACGCATAAACTAAATGTGTGTCAATCAATCAATCAATCCATCGACTTATGTATTCTGCTCTAAATATTGTCTATACATCTATCTATCTATCTATCTATCTATCTATCTATCTATCTATCTATCTATCTATCTATCTATCTGTCTGTCTGTCTGTCTATCTATGTATCTATCTATCTATCTATCTATCTACTATCTATCTATGTATCTATCTATCTAGGTATCTAGCTACCTACCTACCTACCTACCTATCTGTTTATCTATCTATCTATCTATCTATCTATCTATCTATCTATCTATCTATCTATCTATCTATCTACCTACCTACCTATCAATCCCTCTACCTACTCATCTATCTATCTATTAATCTGTCTCATTTTCAATGTATCTATTTACTTACGTGTGAATATATACATTTACGAGCATATGTTTGTACATTGTCATTTGAATACCCTTACTCGCACGGCGTCCTCGGAAAGCTGCGGCCGCGGTGTGCTCTGCAGGTTTAACACCTCAGAGTACGAACCAAATCTGTGGACAAACAAGTGCGGTGCGGTTTTCCATTCCCGTAGTGAATCTTTAATTGGGTATTGGTATTGATCCGCAGTATCGTGTGAATGACGCATGCGCAGAGAAGGAACAGTATGGAGAGCTGGCGGAGAAATAGCTAGTAGAAAGGTAGCTTGGATGGTAATTATAGCCAGCTACAGGTAGACACAAGCACGATCATGCTTGGTATATTACATCCAGGAAAGAAAAATCAGTCAGCATAAGAACCCAAGACGGAGACCGCCCTAAGTTTCGTTTTTAGAGTACGCGTGCTATCCGATTTGGTCGTCCATGAAAGGTTACAACTAGATGAGAAAAAAGGAGAGTGAACGTAGCAGGGAAGCGAGAAGAGAGAAGCAGCGATATAGCTAGGCCAAGGGGAAGCGACAAGAGAGAAGTAGCAAGATAGGCTATGCATGGCTAGGTAAGATTTTTCTTACTTTGAACAAACCACTGCTTCGATGCTCATGCTGCAGCAACTAACATAGACAATAACACAGCGATTTCAGGAGCAGAAGCAGCAACAAAAGACCCAAAAAAATTCCAGGCAAGAACATCCGTTGTAAAGCGAGAACAACAACAACAACAACAACAACAACAACAACAACAACAACAACAACAACAAAAGAAAGAAAGAAAAGAAGAAAAGAAAAGAAAAGAAAAGAAAAGAAAAGAAAAGAAAGACAAAAGTCATGAACGGAAGGGAATCCCCCCCACCCACAACCTGAGGCAACACCACAGCTACGCTCCAAGAAAGACAAGTCCGAATCACAAGCTTTCAGCAAGCAGTCATTTACATGCGAAGCCAGACAGGAAGAACGAAAACAAAAGGGATTGGTAGAGGAACAAAAAGCAGTACTAAAAGCGACTAACAACTAACGACAAAAACAGCCACAGCAACAACAACAACAACAACCAACAACCAGTAGAACGTGACAAAAACAACAGAAGACATTGACCAAGCAACAGCAACAACAGCAACAACAGCAACAACAACAACAACAACAACAACCATTGTTGAACAAAAGAAAGAAAATAAATAAACAACAGTACATTTGTACTTTGGTCAAAAACCAGTAGTATAGTGTCGCACTTCGAGACAAATTTTGAGAACAGACCCCGCCCCTAGAGACACACATTGCAACGCTACGCGTGCAACGCGGACACGGCCGGCCCGCCGGGACAAAAATGCAACTGACAGGAAATAAGTTTGCATTTTAGTCATAAAAATATATACACATACAGAATGACAAACGAATATACACAAAAAACTGCGACAAGTGTAGTGGTCAACCCCTACAACCCCAACGAAGGGGGTGCGGGGGGCTTTGCAAATTGCCCCCGTAGATTTACAATTTCAAAAGGATATATTATGATAAAGAATAATAAAAAGAGACTAATGGTAAAAGTTCAATGCAGAGAAGGAGGTAAAACGATGTTTAAGAATTTTACTATTGGAAAACGAAGAACCCAATAACAAACAATAGAAGAAACAAAGAAATACCACGAGGAAAAAGTAAAACAAAACTATGATGAATGGAAAGTGAATTATGATGATGAAACAAAAGTAATAAAAAGAGAAAAGAAAAGAAATTAGAAAAATAAAACATTAAGTGTGAATGTGAAGTTAAAATAAATATGAGTAGCAAAGCAAGACATATGAAATCAAACATATACACAGAAAAAATTTCTTCTAAACAAAACGAATTGGTAATATATAATGATACACAGGTAACAAACAAGAAACACACGATGACAGAAAACAAATGAAGATACAAATGTGATTGTGGTTCTGAAATTGATATCGCTAAACACCGAAAGCTGATTCATTTCAGTTAAAAAAACAAATTTCTTGAAAAACAAGAAGAAAAAAGAATAAACAAGAAGAATGGGAAAGAATGATACAAAATATTAATAAAAAACGAGACGATGACTGGTGTAATTTCTGTCATTACCGCGAATATAACTGTCATTGCGGACTCATTTCAATATAAGAATAATAATATTTTTAACATGCCAGCCCCAGCAAGCCCCGCCAGCCCCGCCCTCCCCGCCCTAATTTCCATCTAAACACAGGGCCCCCCCCTTATATATAGACACGGGGAGCACACGGCGGACCAGGGCGGGGGCAGACAATTAAGATAATTAATTTTTATTTTTAGAAATTTTATTTTCCTATATATACACTAACCAACGATGGAGACAAATACTTACAACTGTAAGAGTTATAGGCTGAACAAATTTAAGAAACATACAAATTTATTATGAAATCAAAAGGGTAAGGGGTCGTGATGTGCTTTACATAATACCGGATGGTTATAAAAGACTGTATAGAGTAGATACAACAACGGCCCATAATTACTTAAACTGAGTAAGAGGTGCTGTTTATTTTGAGGAAGAGAAAAAGTGTATCCCAGTGGCACCACCTTTACCGCCTATTTTGGAAGCGAAAGTGTTTGAAGCGAAAGTGAGAGAAAGAAAAGAAAATGTAAAAGACCTGATACGGTATGCGAATTACGAAATCAAACATGTTGATAGAAAGAAGCACATGCTATGCATTAATGAAAGACAGTATTGGGTTAAGCTTACCAGCAACTTTACTTCATTCAGTATGGAAGATGTACTAAAGTTTATTGAGATAATTCTGAACGACTTTATTAAAAGACAGAGAGAAGGTAATATAGTAAGTCTAAGTATCAAGTTTGTAGATTACTATGGAGCAGTATCTACGGGTTTGAAAAAGATTAACAAGATTTCTGTTAGCGATGTTTTAGAAAGATTGTCAGCCTTATTTCAAAGCAACGAAATCCTTAACACAGACGAAAAGGGAACTAATATAGATAAGTTTAGGTTCGTTTTGAAATCTGTTGAAATGCTGACTGGTGGAACGAAGCTTCAAATAATTAATAAGTTAGATATATATAAAAAGAGAGGTGTAATTGAAATTAATAATACAGACAACATGTGCTTAGCCAGAGCAATTGTTGTAGTAAAAACAAAAAAAGAAAAACACGAAAAATATCCACAGGTTATGAAAGGTAGAAAGATACAGGAGGAGATGGCTATTAAGTTACACGAAGAAGCAAATGTCATTCAGGATGTGTGCGGTATTCCTGAAATTAAAACCTTTGTTAACCACATTAAATACAATCTGGTTATTGTTGAATTTCCTGACACGATTATTTATGATACAGACTTAAAGGACGAGAAAGGAGTGCGACTTACGAACCTTTACATACTTAAGAGTGAGAACCACTACGATGCAATAACTAATATGAAGTCTATGGTAGGTAAAGAAAATTTCTGTGAGTTGTGCTTAAAATGATTTCAAAAGAGACATGCTTGTGAATCTACTTGCAATATCTGCGAAACCAAAGGCTGTAATGGTATTAACGATAAAAGCAATTGGACTGATTTGTATTAGTGTAATAGAAAGTTTCCTAACACTGTATGTTTCAATAACCCCAAGAAGACGAGCTGCGATGTCAAAGCGAAATGTCTTTCGTGCGGACTTAATTACAGGAGGTCGCGGAGCGACCGTTCGCGCTACGGGCTAAACAAGAAAAACGAGCACAAATGCGGATATGCGAAATGCAGTAATTGTAAGGAACTGAAACCACTTGAACACCAATGCGAAATCGTGAAGAAAGACATATTACCTTTTTCAGAGAAATACATATTCTTTGACTTTGAAGCGACACAGGATACAGGCGAGCACATTGTTAATCATTCGGAAATTCAGTATTACGATGCAAAGGAACCACCAGTTATTTATAAGAACATTGATGATTTCTGTAAGTGTGCTTTTGAATCTAAGCACAACGGCTTTACATTCATTGCTCATAACAGTCGCGGTTATGATTGTCAGCTTATTCTTAAGTGGTTAGTAGATAACGGGCAGGCACCATTCGTCATTTATCAAGGCGGTAAGATAATGATGATGACTTTAAAGAAATACCGCTTCATTGATAGTAGTTTGAGTTTTCTTACTATGCAGTTGTCAGACTTTCCTAAAACATTCGGATTGAAAGAACTTAAAAAGGGTTTCTTCCCTCACTTCTTCAATACTGACAAGAATAAAAATTATGTTGGTGTTATGCCTCACAAGAAGCACTACGGCTACGACACGATGAAAAATAAGAAAAGAGCGGAATTCTTAGAATGGTATGAAAGCTAAAAAAACAACACATTTGATATGCAGAAGGAAATTGCCGAATACTGTCATAGCGATGTTGACATTTTGAGAAGGGGCTGTATGGATTTTAGAAAGCAGTTTCTAGAATTCGGTATTGACCCGTTTCAATATACAACTATTGCGAGTTGTGATATGGCTTTGTATCGGGCTAAGTTTATGCCAGAGAATTCAATTGCTGTGTTGAAGGCCGAAAAGCAAAACAGGATTACCTCTCGGGCTTGTGTTAAATGGATAGCTTACAGAAGCAGGTTAGACAAAACAGATATTAAACACGCATTCAATGGAGGTGAAAAAATGTTTCAACTTGATCAATCCCGTGTGTATGTAGATGGTTGGGATGAAAAGACGAAAACCGCTTACGAATTTCACGGATGTCTCTGGCACGGATGTCCAAAGTGCTTTAATGATCATAAATCAATACTAAGAAGAATAAGACGATGGGTGAACTATACAAGGCAACAATGAGACGAGAAAAAGAACTCAAACAACAAGTCAGCAAACTAGTATCTATCTGGGAATGTGAATGGAGATTAATGAAAACAAGTGAAAGCCTAGCGGAAGATACTAATGAGCGAATTACGGAACAAGAAGGAATTAACCCGCGAGAGGCGATGTTTGGAGGTAGAACGGATGCTCCAACATTGTATTGGAAATCTAGGCACAGCCATGAATATGCGAAATACATTGACATATGCTCTCTGTATCCTACCGTTATGTTTTACGACCTTTACCCTAGCGGGCACCACGAAATCATACGACCTAACAATGATGATGAAAGAAAGGAGATGAAAAACAAAATCATAAACAGAGAATATTTCGGAGTGGCTAAGGTTAAGATGCTACCGCCTAGAAAATTACTACACCCCGTTTTACCTAAGGCTGATAGAGGAAAACTAATGTATTACTTATGCGACAAGTGCGGAATGACTGAACAAAGCATGAATGTAAACACACCGATAACGAGCGAGCAATAACTGGCACTTGGGCAACTCCTGAAATCTACAAGGCCTTAGACAAAGACTACAAGCTAATTAATGTATATGAGGTATGGCATTGGAAGGAGCAGAGCAGTAGCATGTTCAAATATTACATAAAAACTTTCTTAAAGGTTAAACAAGAGTCAAGCGGATATCCTGATGGATTCATTACACGGGAACAAAAAAGAACCTACATTGATAGTATGGAAGTCAGGATGGGTATTAAGATGGATGAAAACAAAATAGAAGAAACCCAGGACGGCGAGCGGTTGCTAAGTTGTGCTTAAACTCGTTGTAGAGCAAGTTTGGTGAAAAGCAAAACAAAACTAAAAACAAAATGATAAAAGACAAAGATACATATAAACATTATTAACGACAAAATAATAGAAGCGAGTTATGACCTTAAACAGGATGCGGTAAGTGACCCCGTGAAAACAAATATTGCTTTGTTCACGACTTGCCATGCGAGGATTAGACTATATGAGATGATGGACAAACTAGGCAACCGAATTCTATACCACGATCCTGACAGTGTCATATACACAACAGACTTAACGAAAGGCGAAACAGATGTGAAAACGAGTAAATTGTTAGGCGAATGGACGGACGAACTACACGGAGCAAAGATTATGACCTTTATTGGAGGCGGACCAAATTGTTATGGATATGTATTAGATAACGGCAAAGCAAGTATGAAAGTCAAAGGCTTTAGTATGAATGATGAAAAAAATAAATCATTAAATTTACCATGTATGTTAAGTGTCATCAGTTGCGGACTTGGCATTGAAAACAGCGACCTTATTGAAGAACGGTAAGAATGAATGTTAGAGTTGCTTAAGACTCAGGAAGAAAAATTGATTGCTAAACGAATTGAAAAATCTGGTAAAGTTATTATTGTAGAAAACAGCAAGATAACAAGAGACAAACAACAGAAAAAAATAACGAGTGAATACTTAGAAAAAAAAAAGCTTTACTTACACTAAAAGCAATCTTATGGGTATTGTAGATAATGCAATTGAAACTAGACCGTTTGGATACTAAATGTAGGGGCAAACCCCTACAACCCCAAGGGGTTTCCCCTTTCTAATGAAAAAAATTGATAAAAGAAAATATTATTTTTTTTGCCTTTTTGCCTTTACCTTTGAAGCTTCTAATTGTATGAATTCCTTTTTTTGGTTTAACTAACTTAGTATTTACAGCCGTAGCCCCTAACAATGATACGGGGTCAAATGCAATGTACTAATAAATCCGGTAGCTTAGTTGACAGAGGCCGGGTTGAAGACCGGGACACTTTGGTAGTTCGCAGTTGAACAGATTGTGAGAGATTTATTGAGTAAAATTATTACCGCCAAACTGAAGGCGGCAAAGCCATAACATGTGACTGGCTGACAATGCCAAATTCATTAATTAGGTCAGTCGTAAATAATTGGTAAATCAGTCCTATCGACATATAATAAATGACGTAACTGTCATATCACGAGTAACTGCTGTCAGAAATTATTCTAACCGTTATTGTAATGTAAAGCTCCCCCTAATTTCAGAGGTAGTTACCAATAAAGTCACTAGTTAGGTAGAAGTCACAAATATATTCTAACCTTATCACTAGAGTCATAGGACACCTCTAATGAGCAAAGGCATAAGCATCCTCAGTAATGCTTACTTGGACTGATGTCCAGACAGTCTGTCTGCCCCCTTCTTGAACAAGGAGGGGCTAGCGATTTTCTTTGAGAGAACATCGGTGCGATTGTCTGCTGACGGGACCCAACGCATCACAACCTCCCCCTTCCTCATCGCCTCAGTCAAATGGTAATGCCTCAGAGCAATATGACGCAGCTTCTTACCAAACACCGATTCCGGCGCAGTACACACCGTAGCCTGATTGTCGACATTGAGAGTCGGCATCGCCATCAACTCGTCTTTCAATGGGTTTTCATCCGACCAAGGCAGAGCCCGAATCATATTACGCACCGACTCAAGATCATGCAACACCTCCGAAGCCGCATAGGTTTCACTCTCTTGCGTGCCTGTGGCCAAATGCGTCTGATTGGAAGCCCTCACCATCACAGGCCCATCCGCCAGGAACACAACACCCCCTGTTCGCGAGTACATGCGACTTCCATTTCCTAAGGACAAATCTGAGTCCGCCTCCGGCGTACGGTTGCCATTCGACGAGAACTTAACACCCCTGTTCTTGACGAACAGGAAATAGCGCAATAGCTGCTCCGCCGCTCGATAATCGAACTTGCTCCTGTCGGACTGATGCTCGGCCAGGTAACTCAACGGAAGAACCGACTCCGGGCAACTCGCTTTCAAGTAGATGTAACTCCCTGCAATCTCCTGTGGCGAGTACTCCCCCAGCGCCGGCACCATCTTCGATCCCTCCGGCAACCACGGCGTCTTGGCCTGCATCCATGGACGCCCGTCGCTCCTCTTGAACCTTGCCATCAACGTCTCCGTATACTCGCGTTGGTAGATAGATATGGTGTATTCTCCACCCTTCCTACTAACCTCAAACTCAAGCGAGAGGAACTGTTTGACCGGGCCTAGATCCTTCACGTTCCCCCACTCCTCGCTGAGCTTCTCCACATACTCCTTTCGGCTTGCCTTAGACGCTGCAGCATGAATGTTATCATCGACATGGTACGTCAATACTTCAGTCTTCTTCGTCTCAGGATCAATCCTTCCGAACATGACCGGCTCCAGGATGCTCTGCACGAAGCCCATCTTCTTCTGAGTCGGAACCACTCGGTCGTTCCAATAAATGTGGCCAGATGGCTTCAAACCGTTGACCCCCCCAAGAGCTTCCCATACCACATTAGGTGGCGCGTATCCAGCCGGAGGTTGCAGCCACACCGGTACCCGCAGCTTTACCTGCGGGAACGCACTCTCCTCGTCCATTCCAAATATATCAAGGTCCTGCAATACCGCAAGAGCACACGTAGACCACACCAACTCAACTCTACACGTCGGTAGATCCACTCTATCGTACTGCCACGCCGGTTGTCGGAAACCAATGCCAGCAATCCTTGACTTTGTATCCACTACCGGACCATCGACCGTCTCTCGCTTTTCAAAGTCGACAAACCTTGTTGGGACCAGTGGTTGCCCCGGAGGCTTCTCTGACACATGACGCTCCACGATAGCACCCAACCTGAGGTGCTTGTCGATGTCCTTGAACCTTGAGTCGTTAAATTTGCCTGAGGCAGTAGCCTCTCGATGAGGAATCGGGACCGTCACCAAGTATGCACCAGAGCGGAAGTTAGTTGGCTTCGTTGGCCTCCTGCTCCTCACCCCTGCAACTATGTTGGATGTGTCAATGATGTTACCTGTCCACACCACTGGCACCCCCCTTGCATCTCTCTTCTGGTCCGCTCCAGCACGACCCTGCAATGCTCCTGAACGAGGCAAAGGTGCACCAGCAGCTGCCCTTCCGACCTTCCCATCAGTAGCCCCTGCTCCCACCTTTCTGGCACGACCACCACTCGACCCCTCGTCCCCAACGACCACCAGCTCCACGACCCCAGCTTCGTCAGTTGGAACACCATCACGTGCAGAAAACACTTCCGGTCCGTCCGCCACGTCTTCCACTATGCACCCCTCTTCCCCGGTATCATTTTTATCTTCAACAGTTACCACTTCCAGCAATTTGTCTAACAGTCGCTGTTCACTTGCAGTAAAAAATGCACCGGGTTTTTCGCCCTTTTCGGCCCCCTTCTCTCGAACTGGGATGGCAGTTTGGAAGCTGTGTTGCAGTGACGATGCCATCTTGCCCCGTGGGTAGAGAGTAGGCCAGCCATGTACAGTAGAGTCCCTGACGACCATGTCCGCCGTCGTCACCAGCTTACCTTTGTAGTAACTCCACACCTTATAGGCTGACTCCTCTGTGCTCACCCCCATGAACACTCCTGGCACTCCCTTCTCTTGGCCCTTCTTGCCACCCTTGTAGTACACACATAAGCACCCAAAAGGCTTCGGGATGGAGAAGGGTGGAGCTGGCCTTTGTAGAACATCTCGTGCCTCGTCATCTTTGCCCCTGCTCTCGCTTGCATGTTGATGAGAAAGATAGCATAGTCGACCGCCAGAGGCAAGAAGTAGACAGGCACACTCCTCGCGGTTAGCAACGTAGCTGCCAATGAGAAAACAATGTGAATCCCTGCCTCAGCATACGCATCCTTATTAGGGTCCACACGAACGGGTAACCGGGGCTCAATCCCCTCACTTCCGAGGAAATCTTTCACCGCATTCGAGATCTACTCTTTGTCCGTCCGGAACTGTTTCATGTCGTTCCCCGTCTGGGTCTTCGACCACACCCTCACAGCAGCCAGCTGCTTGACAGCAATGTCTGATGCCCTCGTGTGGTTCCAATGCCCTTTCAGGTATCCAGACACGTTCTCCACAAACAACAGGCAATACGGCGTGTTGCCGTACAACGGAAACGGTATACGACCGGTACCATCTGCACTCCAGTCCTCTCCCGTCTTTGCACATAGCGTTAGCGACGCCCCCTCAAATGACGAGTGCTTAGTAATCTTAGTGGTAGAACAGGCCAAGCAATCACACCTCAGGGTAGACGCCTTTCCCTTCGGTGTCAGCCCATTTTGCTTCAAGAATTGACGTGCCATCGTCTCCCCGAAGTGAAATATGCCATTTATCTCACTCATGTCCACCGTAGTACTTGGTTTCATGCTGGTAGACCAAAACGCAGTGTTGCATTCGGGGAACGGCGAGCATTCCTTCTTCTCTTTCCTCCATCCAGGTGGGTTCGCCACGTGAAATCGGTATTGACACGTATCAGCATCGAAGCTCCCAGTCAAAATCTTTTCGCATGCCTCTACCACTACCTTCTTCCTCATCACGAAGAATTCGTCATCTTGCATTACTATTGTGTAACCCGTTCGCTGTAGGCGACCAGATGAGAATAGCGTACGATCAAGGGTAGGTAAGACGTGGGTCTCCCCCATCTCCACCTCCTGCTGCCCACCTTCTCCATTCATGCCTGTAAACGACGTATCCCCCATCGCCACAGTTTTGATGAGCCCAGAGATCCCTCTCACTGCCATCCCCTCCTCCTGTCCAATCTTGCTTAGGGCGTCTTCTATCGGAATCATGTGCTGCGACGACCCACAGTCAAGATAGACTTTATACAGGTCCTGCCCGCCCATTACTCCATCTTCAAAAGCCATGTGAGCTGTAGGTCCCTTGTCTTCTTCTCCACCAGTAGAGGTACTTCCTCCATCGCGATGCAGCCCTCCTTCTTGCATAGACCTCCCTTCCTCGGTCATTTCCACATCACCATCTTGTGCATTGTCGCTAACCAACTGCGTAGGCGGCGTGTTTGGTGGCTTCTTTTCATCATCCATCACATTCCGGGGTACTGGATCACCTCCACCGCCCTCTGGTGTAATGACCGTTCGCTCCTCTTCCCATCGTCCAACTCGTCTTTCACTGTAAGCCGACTCCCCCTGTCCTGCAATCACATCACTAGTGCCACCACTTCGACCCATTGTCGTAGCTGATGTGTTCAGCCCAGCACGCCGTTGCGCCAACGCCTGCTCTGTAGCCGCCTCAATCGAAGAGAGCTGATATACCCAGGGGAAGTAACGTTCTTTGGCACGTAGCAACACCCGTTCCGGTTCCGAGGTCACATGCCTCTTCGCCTCTTGCAGTATGTCCCAGCTCGCCTGTACATACTCGTTTGCTTCTTTGGGCGGGCCCATCAGCAGCAAGATGTCGTTGTACCTCGGTTGTAGCGCCATAGCACTCTCCCCCACGTCCGGTCTGACGGTACAATACCTCAGCAGCCTTCTGTAGGCCACATCCCCTTTTCGTCTCGTTTCATTCAGACTATGAGGTCCCAACCCCCGAGGCTCGCGGCCACTCTCGACGACTTTAGCCCAGTCTTCCTTGCCTTCGTTCTGCGTCCATTTGCAGAACTCCTTGTGGGCTAGGTAGTCGATTCTCTGGCACCCTCTATCGCAGTACGCCACCATTTTGCATCTAGAGCACATCTTGGGCTTGGCAAGCTGGGTGACACTACACGCTTCACATTCCAAGGGTACCGGCGTGTCTTTGCCACATGGTTCAGCCCCCGACAGTCCACTAGCCCATTCCTCCCATTCGTCCGGAGAGATGCGGAGATTGTAGTACCACTTCCACCAATGCATCTCCGCCAGGGGAGCATTGTTGAACACCGTACAGAAGTCGGCCACGTTCACCGTCCCATTGCTTTGGTTCCCTTCAGCCTCGCTCTCCGGTGGTGCCACAAAAACGAACCTCGTCTCATTCTGAGCCATAAATGCATACCCACACGTCTTCTCACCCTTCTTAGGTATCACCCTAGTCCCGAACCATCCGCCGCCGGAGCCAGGTACTCCTCCTCACCCACTGCATATCTTGGAACAGGATCAACCATCGTTGCTCGCCTTTGACGTCTTAGATCAAACGCCATACACGACACGGCCGCGGCGGGGGGGTTCCTCGGGGCACCAGAACCTTTGCGTCCTTGGTCTCTCCCTCCATTTGCCGCGGCATCTTTCTTCGGTTTTTCTTCCTTAGGAATTTTCTTGCGGTACCTGTCCTTGAGCGTTGGGCACGACTTGCCTACATGCTCGTGCCCAGGTATGCGACACTTCTCCATGCACCTGAAGTACTTGTGGCCTTTTGAACAGTTGTAGCACTCCAGCTTCGGCCTATCGCTCTTGCCGCCCTTATCCCCCTTGTCGCTCTTGCCAACTTTCGCTTGCCCGTTCGCCCACATCGCCGCCTCCTCTTTGGTAGCCATCCTCTGCTCTTCATTAGCGATTACTCTCCTTTCGAAGGCCGCTTCGAAGTCGTCCCACTCCAGTGATGGATTGGTAACTTGCGCATCCAAGAACGGCTTCCACAAATGCTTCTCTGCACACTTTGCCAGGGCGGTCTTCACGAACTGCATCTGCAGTGTGACACTGACCGGTTCACCATGATCCTCTAGGAACTCACAATGACTCATAAAGTCCCTCAGCTGTGCCATCATATCATCTTTAGCATTAAATTGCCAGTTGCTTACGATGCTGTTCCTTTTCTGCTTCTGGTGGGCCGCATTCCCTTGGTTGCGTTGACGCAGGATGCCGACGAGCTCCTCCGGTCGCAGCGCAGGCTCTCTGACCAAGTGTCGGACAATCCTCTCCGCCGGCGATCCCTACTCTAGCGCTTTGTACAACCACATGAAGATCTGCGCCCTTCTGGCTATGATCTTCCGTCGCTGTTGCATGGTCAAAGTAATGCCATCTCCTGCCCCCTGTCCAGCTTTTGCGTCCGCAGGAGCCTTTGCCTCCCTCGCCTTAGCCTCTCTCTTGTTCTCCTTCCGGTCCCCGTAAGCCGCATCCGGTGCTCCCGCCGCAGGCTCAGCTTCAATCTCGGACCGCAATCTCAGTACATCAGCCAAAGGCGCGACATATTCCCAGCATTCGACCGAGGACAAATCCGCCCTTGCCTGCGCAAACCAGTCATCCCAGCTTCTACCCTTAATACCATCGATGAACGCAGGCGCCTTGCCTTGCAGGATCACAGTCGCCGCATCCTTCGTCGCAGAAGCACTCATAACCCAATGTATTTATAAATCCGGTAGCTTAGTTGACAGAGGCCGGGTTGAAGACCGGGACACTTTGGTAGTTCGCAGTTGAGCAGATTGTGAGAGATTTATTGAGTAAAATTATTACCGCCAAACTGAAGGCGGCAAAACCATAACATGTGACTGGCTGACAATGCCAAATTCATTAATTAGGTCAGTCGTAAATAATTGGTAAATCAGTCCTATCGACATATAATAAATGACGTAAGTGTCATATCACGAGTAACTGCTGTCAGAAATTATTCTAACCGTTATTGTAATGTAAAGAAATGCGGTTCGGTAGTTCGTCGTTAGCTTCGCAGTCTTCGCCCTCTTCCCTTTTAGATTTACCCTTGTGGCTACTCGGTCAATTACTCCTTCAATGAGGTCTCTTGTGCTACTGCCTTTATTATATGTCGTCGCTCTTACCCCCGTCTGCCTACTTGAATCTTTTGCTATTGTGCCACCTAACGAATGACCCGTCAGCTCTACATTATCCTTACCATATTTCTTTATTACCTCATTAACCAGCTTCTGCTCTTATTTATATCTCGGGGTCCTTTTCAAATACTCCCTTTACCAATGCAACATCGGTTAACAGGTCCCTCTTATCTACCGAGCCTCTAAATGCTACAATTGCTTTGCCATCTTTTTAATAAACGGTTGATTTTTCTTTGCTGGCGACTGGTTTCCATCCGTCAGCCCCTTTTCGTTCTGACTGCGACAAATAGGCATCCTCTGACAACTCCGCACTGCCTCCCTTCTGCTTTCTGTATTCCTTACCAGCTTTTTTCAATGCCTCCTTGTAGCTTATGTTATGCTTAGCGGAGTAAGCCTTAACGAAGACAATCCACTCACTCATTCTATACAATTAATTTTTTTTTTATTACCCTACTATATACACCCTACTATGTCCACCCTCACAAGACTGTGCGACAAGTTTGAAAAACTCTCAATTGAAAACAAAAATAAATCATTTTCTCTCACCGATGTTCAAAAGGTAATTAACGAAGAAATTCAAGCTATTGAAGAAAGAAAAGCCTCTCAACCGAAAGACACTTTTCATTTTGGTAAATACAAAGGGAACAAATAGAAGATATCGCAAAGATTGATAAGCCATATATTGAATGGTTAGTTCGTCAGCCGTGGTGTAGAAATACGGCTGAATTGAATAAGTATTTGTAAATTATATGTATTTCTTTGCTTCACTGGTCTTCTAGTAAATTAACTATAACATTAACATTTCCGCCACCAGCTCCAGAAAGTGTTTTTTGGGTGAATGTTAAAATATCACTCGGCGACAGATATATATCGTAATTTCTAAGGTTGAGTATTTGGCTTGACCCGCTCGTAATATAAAGCTTGAGAAGAGTAGTGCCCCCAGCGATGGCGGATGCTTTTGTGTCTATATCTACAATAGAATATTTGGTATCAACATCAGCAAAACCCGCTCCTGTTAATGTTCCATTTAATACCAATTTTGCGATAATTATTTTGCTGTCCTCGTTCGTGATGCTTATTAATTTAGGATACGGTTGAATAGTTGGTTATGTTAGCACCACCACTATCAAACACTGCTTTATTCCTAATACTGAATACAGGACCTTCTGTAGCAGTCGCCGTCTTGGTTCCTTCAACTTCGTTCGTTATACTCGTGTTTATATTGTTACTTCCTTCAATAAACATACTAACACTCGCAGTCTTTAGCGATTGAACTCCAGTTCCAACACCATTATTAAATATTCGTGCGACAAATGGAAGCGATGTATTTCGCGAGCTCACACCTGTATTAGCATTCGCATATTTAATCATATGGATGGCATCGGCAGTAATTTTTCCTTCTGTTTTAAGTTCGGCCATATTCGCATTAAATGCCACGGTCGCATTAGTTTGAGTAATGTCCATATTCGTGTATTGATAGTGTATGGAAAAATCTCCTGAACAACTGGTGTTAATTGACCGACCAATGCTTCACCAAAAGCTGTTTTCATACTATTGGTTTCAACATTGCCATCATACCCGACCTTGACATTTATAAAGTCTCCTTTCGGATTTTGGGTGACTAAATTTCGCTGGTGGTTCATTGTAGGAGCTTTTTTGACAAAAAAACCTCCTACAACCTCAAAAAATGTTTTGTGTAAATTCCTATATTATCAACAAAAAAAATTAACTATCAAAAATTAATAATTACCTCTTAACTAATTGTAATCATATTCGCCTTAACCTGAACCTCCCGCTGAGTGATTGCCATAGTGTAATGGTTGAAGGCAGCATTCGCGGTGGTCGCAATAAACTCCCATCGTCGCTCAGTATCAAGGCTTAAACCACTGATTTCATTCTGGTCCTTGCTCCATAGCGGGCGGGTATTATCCCAAGTATCAACCCAGAACCAGTTGTATTTATACACATCGTTATTCAACAAGGCCGAACCCTCAATCTTTGGCTTCAGGTACATATAGTCTTCTTCGCCCGCAGTGTCAATGTTGAAATCTTGCTGGCGGGCACCGTCCAGAGTAGTGTAAAAATTAACCACCTTAGCGGCGGCACGGTTATCGTGGTCATAAGCTGTATTCTTAGTTTCAGTATTGTTAAAAACGGAGTGATAAATCTTCTTCAAACGGCGACCGTGCCCGCGGTCAAATCGCATAATAATATTTTGGGTTTTGCTTGCGGGTGTAGTATTCTTGTAAATGTAGGGATAATCAATATTGAAGCTCATACCTTCGGGGCTAGCAATCTTCTGCTGGATTGATTGAATGACATCGGGGTTTGTCTCAACAGCAAGAAACAAGGCAAGATTGGTGGCATCGGCAGATACGGCCATAGCAACTGTATCAAGACCAGCACCACCAGCGGGCACATGAGCGGTATTGATAGAAGTAGCATCACCAGTTGCAACTGTGTAACCGGTTCTGTCAGTAGCACTCCACACAATTCGCATAGTCAAAATCTCTGGAAACATAATAGTCTTATCAAGTGCGAAAATAGTATTGAGGATCATACTCAAAGGAATTTTAACATTAATAGCAACGGCACCGTTTGCACCACCTCTAATTAGGTATTTTGCTTCATTGTAATCAACATTTACGGAGGACAAAACTCCAGCTCCACTAGTCAAAGCGGTATCATTGTGACGACGAACATTGATAGGCGGTTCGGCGAACATTGCGAGAGTTCTGACGGCAACATTGTTACCAGCATCAATCATAGCAAGAAAGTTGGTTCTAGTAGCTTCTGCGGTACTGATATCAATCTTTCCATTTCCATTACACTTTTGAAGCATACAGCCATAACCAGTTCCCGCATCGTGGTTAGGAAGGTCTAAGAAATCCTTCAAACTCATTTCTGGTTTCTATAGCATCTTAGTCACCGTTCTGAGATTGTTAAGGTCGCACAGATAAACACCGCTACGGGTCTGAAGTTGTATCTGGCTAATTTGTGAAAGGCAATCCATAAAAATTCTTGAATAATTGTCAGCACCAGCCGCTCTCATAGTATAAGTAAAACTCAAATAAGACCTAGCGAGATTAAAAGGTCGGCTAATCAGGTCAAAGCTTCGTTCTTGTCCACCAGCAGTGATGACTTCAAATGTTCCAGAACCCTCACGACGATTTACATTTGTCGCTGCCCACAACTGCCCACCTTTGGCACATCCGGGCCGACGACGAACTCAGATGTTTGTAGCGAGGCGATTCTGATGGGAAAGGATGAAGGAGGAGATAGATCAGGCGGTGGATGCATGCATCCTGTGTAAGATAAACAAAACACCACTGAAGGCAAATTTTGGCCTGATTGGCGAATTTCCTCTTCATGCGGGAATGTTTGAGTTCACACACATTGACCATGTGGGACCTTTCCCAGAATCGAAGGATGGTTACAAATACCTCCTTACTGCTATTGACAGAGCCACCAACTATGTGTGGATCATCCCTGTCAACGACGTTACCTGCAAGACGACGGCCGAAGCGCTGATCGATAGGATCATCTCACAGATAGGAGTACCAAGAAAGATATGTTCTGATCGAGGCTCGGACTTTAATAACGAGGTCATCGACAAACTATCTAAGTATTACGGGATGAAATGGCAATATGTTACTGCCTATAACCCGCGAGCAAATGGGAAAATCGAGCGCGTACACAGACCCCTCAAAGCCTCACTAAAGATGTATTGCACGAAGAAGGAGAATCAAATAGCATGGGTCGAGGCAGCACAATCGTTTGCGTTTGCAATGCACTGTCTACCTTCTACGGCGTTAGGAGGCTCGAAGAGCTCAATCTCGCCATATCAGTTAGTATATGGGCGTGAGCCTGCGTCGGAGACATACATTAACCGATAATTTCCGTTACTGGATTGTCCTTTGTGGCAAATTCACGTAAACCTATTCTCTGCCGGCCCTCCTTGCCAATTGCCAATATAATACCATATTTCTTTACGAGTACAGGAAGGATGTGCAACTGTAAGTTGCACAATCTACAATTCATCCTTTCTAAACTTTCTTGATTTATATCTCGAATAGAGTTGGTCTCCGTCGGGACGTATGTAGACCAACCAATTATAGAACGGATAGCAATAGATGGAACGAATAGGGATCGTAGTTCTTGTGCTCAAGCAGCACTGTTTGTACTCAGTATTAAAAGCTAACCAAACTGCAAAAGTGAACTGAGAACACTTGGAATATAATAAGGGAATAGTAAATACTGGGACGCCTGTATTGACTAGTTATTGCTTAAAGAGTGTGGTCAATTGCTTCACGGCATTGTCCACCCTCTGCGCAAAACACCTTTTAATCCGGCGAGTACCATTGCCCGTAGTCTAGTAAGTCTTCCGGCTCGGAAGAACTGCTACTCTGTCGGTTAATGAGCCTTGCACGCGAGAAGACGGGCAAGAAAAACCATATAAACAGCATTCCTGAGCTCGAACAGGTCTTTGAGGACCGGTTTCAAACTTGGGAATTCACGTTTAAGATGGTAGCAACCTCTGAGAGTTAACAGCTAGGAGACATAGTCAGTTTCATAGCAAAGCATCCAGAGAAAGCTGAAGAATGGTACCCATGGGATGAGTCAGCATTCAGAGTAGATGAACAGTACAGTACAGAGTCTAGCGATAGTGACTCAGCATCAGGTACAGAATCTAAGACTAAGACACCATCCCCCGAAGTGGGTAAGAAGACAACAGACGCTGAGGCATCTAAAGCAAAAGAGAGCCAAGATGCACGCATACGACCGAAAGAACGAAGTAGGTCGAAGAAAGAAAGAAGAGCGAGAAGACGTAAGTTAAAAGAACACAAAGAACGCGCGAAGGCCATGCGTAAGCTAAGCCTTTACGTTTCTGTTGCCTTCAAGCATCCAACACTCATAGCTTTATGCATGACTGTCTCCGATGGCAACCCTAAGCAGTGCTCACGGCTTGATAGCAGCCGACACCACGTGGGAAGAGCTCCTAGACCCGCGCCTGCACCTGCTGAGCTCGGGCACGTACCGCGCCGCCTGCATTAAACACCCAGGCTGAACGCGCTCAAGCACGCCACCAGCTACTGGAGCACCGCGCGCCAGCGATACGATCATTTTCTGGACCTGCCGCAGTACCCTGTCACGGGGTTGTACGCCCATTGCCAATACCACAACGGCCGCCACGCAAGCTTCGTAGCCTAAGGCCTGTCTTTTGTTTTTCTTGTTTGGTCTTTTCTTTTTTTTTTAAAACAAAAAAGAAAGTAAAACAGATTTTCAGCCAAAACTTACACCTTTAAATGGAACGAAAAAAAAAGGAATAGCCAAAGAAAAAAAAGAAGCCTACGGTTTTCCTGTTGTTTTTTCTTCTCTCTTTGCTTTTTTTTCCCCGCTTGCGGAAGCGTTAGATCAACTCCAGGTCTCGTTGCCCCGGCCGGGCGAGCATTGCAATCAGCAGAATCAGCCCGAAGGCCGCGGCGACGCCGCCCGCTACAGCTAGCCACACCTTCTGCCGCCGCCCGCGACTCGAAAGAGCGGGCCTCATGCTTCCAGAGCGCCAAGGTGGTAAGCATTCTTCTTGCCTTAGCTTTTGCATTCAATGTAATCATTCATGATTTTTTAATTGTGTTGTCCCTCAATTTCAACCCCTGAAGTTTCTGCCTCTTTGACATCGTCGTCGTCGTCGTCGTCTTTGTCTTCTTCATCGTCGTCGTCTTCTTCTTCGTCGTCGTCGTCGTCTTCGTCTTCTTCACCACCAACTATCAACAACTTGACAGGTGATATTACTCGATTGGAACAGGATCAAAATCAGCAACCCTGGCAGCTTCCACAGCTCATGTGTCAACTCCAAAGCCGGCACCAACCCTGAATGCTTCAACACCACCGCCCAATCCCTTGCCTGACAAAAAGTCTGAAACCGACGCTGAAACTGTGCTTGTTCCAACTGACAAGACATCTGAGGAGCCCCTCGCGCCTAAACCAGTTGCAGATCAGCAATCAACAGAAGAGCAAGCAAACGAATAGCTAGTTGAAGTAGAAGATGAGGAGAAGCAAGAAAATGGGGAAGATGAGGAAGGAGATGAAGATCAAGAAACGGAAGTCGACGCCAGTGAGTCAAACAAGTCCCAAGCATCTTCTTCTAGCAAGGGCAAGTCAGTCAAGCGAAAACAAGGCAAGGAAGAAAAGGATACAGAGAAACCCGGCAATCCCAGGAAGAAACGCAAGGCTGCTGCGAAGCCCAAGAGCATTGGTACCGCGAGGCTGAAATCCCAGGATGCCAATGAGGAAACCAGGCAACAACAAGAAAGAGCTTCAGAAATCATACAACAAGAAGCTTTGAAACATCAACTGGTCGCGAAAGGCTTCGCATTGCTTGACGTTGAACAGCGCTCTTTGGAGATAAAAAGATACAATTTGGTCGGGGTGAAAGAAAATTTTATTCCCCGCATGTACCGCGCGCAGTAACAGTGGCAAATTCGTCCCTTTCTCAAAGATCACGCCCAGTCACTGTCTACCAAGTTGGCTGAGAATCGTTTCCTGGACGGTGGGTCGCCATCCTGGGGCGGGTCACGCGTCAAATTTGTGGAACGGCAATTTTCCCCTTGATTACTTTTATTTTGTATTGCTCAGTTTATTTTCTTTCCTTGACATAGTGGATACGGAGTTAGGGGGAGATACCTATTGTGGGTGATCATATTTACATACATATGCATGGCGACATTGTTTTTCTTTTACCTGTTGGTTACATCAGTGCGGTGATGTTGTACGTAATTAACTTGCGACTTTATCTGTTGCTTGCTGCTTGGCTTAAGGTTAAGTAAGTGGATAGTAACTGCGTGCATTTACATCTGGTAATTGTTAATGCTTTGTCGTACATTTTGTTTTTGTCCTTTGAAGCGAAGTTAGGTTCTGCAATGTTTGTTGTGCATTCAAGTGGTACGTTGATGTGTTTGGATCATACTTGACTTTGATTATCTGATATGCTTTGGTGATGTATCCGGACATCCTATCGCCGGGGGCGATTCAGGAGAGTATGGGATTTCTGATATGGCTTAAATGTTTCTTCTGGTCAGACCTAACAAAACTTTCACTGTTATTAAGTAGTAATTTTGTTCATCTGAGTACAGGGTGAGACTTGTGTTTTGGGTAGTGTTGCACTTGGGATGGGGATAGTTTTGCTCTCATGCGTCGGGCTGCGTCTTTGCTGAGATGTCCTAGGCCATAATTAAGGGGGAGCATTGGGAAAGTTAATTAGATCCTAGTCCACTACAGCATAACCGTATAGTCACGGTAGCTTCACTCTCCTAAGTACTTAATACTTAGTAATTATTCCTGTATTACCATATTTTCGATACTGGTGGCGACTCTTGAATTGCATTTATGTTCATCTATTACCAATTCGGTGAGGTTGGTTTCCTTTTTGGTCCTTTTGAATCTCAGCGAAGTCTCAGTAAAATTGTGATAGACAACTGTGATCCCGGAGCCTCCGGTTAACAGGCTAGTTTCCCTACCCGGACCTTCATTTTTCCCAACGTCCTCGAGCCTAGTCGGCAAGCCACCGCCAACTTCTGCGTGCGACTCGGTATCGGTATCGGATCCGCTATCAGGAAATCCTCCACGTCGTACCACCACATCTCCGTCCTCCTCACTACCGGGAACATCATCGTAAACTCCCTGTGCGAAAGTAGGTTCTTCAACGCCTTCTTGATCTGAGATACAGAATCCGCTATAATAGGTCGGCTCCCCCACTTTTCTTACAGGAAGCTCAAGATCTCCGCTTTCGCTTGACTGGGTTTGCCCGCTTCCTACGAAGAAGAATTTATATAATAATTCTGAACAATTCCCGCCACTAACTGCCGACGTCACACAAAAGATGTATCTACAGAAATTGACCCACGTAACGCACGTATATGGGTGAAAATGGTAATGGTAAAAAGCTTGTTCCACCAGTACCAGGATAAGTATTATCAATCAATGTATTACTAACTAATAATACTACTAACAGTAACGACTACTGCTAACGCTATCTATCTATCTATCTATCTATCTAACTATCTATCTATCTATCTATCTATTCATCTGTCTGTTCATCTATCTATCCATCTATCTATCCATCTATCTATCTATCTATCTAAGAGTCAGCCGCCAGGGCGGGGGGGGGGGGGGGGCTAGATTACACAAAAATACAATATAATATTAAAAAAAAGACTGCAAACTGGAATTCATAAACCATACTAATTGTGTTATAAGCAAGAAATTCAGGTGAAAAAGTAGTGGTGGTGATGGAAGGGAGGGGTGGTGGTGGATCGGGGGGGGGGGGGGGGGGGGGGGAACAGAGGACAGTAACAATCACAAAGAAACATTTACAAATCGCCGCTGATTATCAAAACTGCCGCTGATTCACGCGTGTACTGTAATAATAATGTATAAACAAATAAAATAAAGTAATAAAAAAAGTAACACAGTAATATTGATAGTCACTGCCAACATTTTGATGAATTCTCATAATGAAACTGAAATTGTCCGGCGGCGTGAATCACGTTGGTGGGTGGGCCATGGCAAAGAGGAGCGCCAAAACGTGAGCGGATACTGACGATGCCGTCACGCACAGCTTCAAAGAAAAAGAATCTACTTCTGATTCCTTCCAAATTTTTCACTTCGAACGGGGAAGTTCAAGTGGTGTAGGAACGCGGTCGAGCTTGATAGGGAAAACACGCGAGCACCTTTTTTTGATGGCGGCGATAAGTTCATCAACAGTGTGCCACGGTTTATCTTCATTAAAAGCCATGGCATTCAACACATGATGGATGACAGCCGCATGCCCATCACATAGAGAGCTTCCGTGATAAGCTGCGAAAAAAAACCATCGAAGCCTGACAAGATGATACTTCGCTTTCGAAGTGCCTGTGCGTAGGAGAGATAGCACATGAATCAAAATTAATTTGCAAGAAAAGGCAATGTACAATACAGACTTACAGAAAAATGCGATGGTCGAAGAAATCTTGAAGTGATTGGGGCCACCGTCCGAAAAAATGTCCACGCCTCGCAAAGTGGACTTTGCTTTCTCCGTAACGACCTTCTGGATCCTTTCAAACGCTTCAGGAAAGCTTCGTGGACATAAACGAAATTATTTTTTACTTCCTCACTACCTTCACAAACTACATCTATATACTCCCACTCCACGCACTGAGCGGTCGCGTTCCAGTAAAAACAAACAAACACAAGGTCGATTGCTCTGTTCTCATTACCCATGGCGAATTTCGTAAAATCAATAATGAGCACAACCTTTCCGCCCCCGTCCTTTAATTCTCTCCTTAGTTTAGGCAATGGAGAAGAATGCCACTTTTTGACCATAGTATGATGTTCGAACTGGCCAACCTTCTAATTTCTTGAGCTCCTTTGCTTCTCACTCAAACAAACCATCCAGGTCCTTAACATTCGCTTTCTTTTGAAGCTTTGAGAAAGAAGCTAGGACCTTATCAGCTTCTCTGCAATACGCGCACCTGGGCCAATATGAATGGCCATGAGCAACGCACCAAAATTGTGTGTCTATTGCATGAAGGAACTCGGCAGGCCCTGGTGGGTGGATAGACTTGGCCTGCCCGGGCCCCCTGACTACTGAAAGAGCATTACGATGCAGCTGTGGCAGCATATCCCCGCGACCGAAAAGGCACTGTAACACACCAAGGGTGAAATTTTCATACCAAGCCTTGCGATGAATAACTACTAGCGGGCGTTTTCTTAGCCAAAGTGTAACCATTACCCTCAAAATCTCAAAAACCTCCTTGGTGTATCGAGTGACATGATATATCCTAAGATTATCAGTTAAACGCTTGGGCAGTCTGGAAAGAGTTCCTGCATGGGCGGCGGCTCGCAAAGAGCAGACACCAGGGCAATTAGTGCATGCATTCAAGGAGCTAGGCTCCAAGAGACCAACAGTACACGTCTTGGCAAAAGCAGCCAGTTCCTGCTCTCTGCCCAGTTCGGGTGTCAGCAGCGCTAGCGTTGTATCTGAAACGTAAACAGACAGAATCATTATGTATTACCAATTGCAAGCCAAGTTGCTTACCTTCGCTTTGCGCAGGAGTTGAAGATTCATTCACAGTCGGCGCAGGTACCTGCGTTGTTAGAAACTTCTAATTAAAAAAATGTAAAATGTATGATCATTGTTGAGCGAATGCTAGGAAGTTCAAACAATAGAGCAGAAGTACCAAAGGGTATGTTACGTTCCGCTTTTTTCCCTTCTGAGGATGATAACCATGACAAACGCTGCACTGAGGAGGGCATTTGTGAGCACTTTGCGCGCCCGGCTTGCGATGGGCTGTATCGTCAGTCATGATGACACCACACCTGAAAAAAATTCAGAGAACATTTATCAAGGTTTGCCATAAGACTTACTTTGAGCACTCCGTCACTTTCAGAGTCTTTTGCTTCTTCCTTTGTGCCTGTCGTTCAACTGTTGTTTCTTCGTCCACACTCTCGGCGTACTTGAACTTATCGTGAGTGAGCATGTTGTAGTCGTGAGCCTGCTTAAGTTCCTCCTGTCCGCGTT